>CM060708.1:182058114-182280614 GCA_030686995.1 Artemisia argyi | reverse complement strand
AAAGATAAGGTGTTGAGCAGAATGCCAACATAAGCATGCGAACTTCAACCAAATATAATAATCTGATCCATGAATATCAACTCCCAAGTGTTAAGCAAACCATCCGACCAACCTCCACCTTTTTAATAAATCTGCAAAATAAACAAAACTATGGAAAAGCGTAAAATACTAAAGCACACTTTCGTAGGCAACACGATTGCATTTAGCATATGCAAGAAGCTTGTTGGATCGATATACTCTGACCAAACTAACTATGTAGCTTGTAATAGGTTTAACAATGTTGAATAACTCCAAAACTATTAATAATGAAACACTGATGTAACTTTGTAAAGTATGCGAAATCTACTAACACAAAGCTAAGAAGAACTTTGAATGATTATATTAAAACCAACTTGAACCTGCTTTACTTACACAGATTCACTAACAAACTCTAATCTCTAAATATCACTAATATCGTACGTATGCATGTATTAATTCGTACGTCTAATACCACCATAGGGATCCTTTTATAGACATAAGGAAAACCCTAAGTTGGTTTACAATACTTGAACGACAAGTAAACTAACTCTAACTAATTCTAGAATATTCTAATAATATTACATAATAATCCTTAAACGATTTTGTATATCAGTACTTTAACTTAGAAGTACTTTGAACATTCTTCATGTACGAGCAGTACTTTGACCATGAGCAGTACTTTGACACAAGCAGTACTTTGAACATCAGAAGTACTTTGATCTTCATATCCCAACAATCCTCCCCTAACTTGAATTTTACTTGCTTGATTTCAAGTTTCTTTGTTAATCTTTAACTTCAATATCTTTATCTTCAAGGAAAGATTATATTTATCTTCATTCTGACTTGTGTATCAAAGTACTCTTTATTAGCTTCAGATGATATCTTCACAGCAACAAACTTTCTCAGCAACTCAGCAACATTTTGACAAAGTGTACATCAAATCTTTAAAATTTCATACTATTCTCATCACTTCCAGGTGTGTAAACTCCTGTGAGAGGTGAATCATTGAAATTTAATGGATTTTGATGTCTCTTTACCAAAGTCATTAACTCTGGAGTAGACAATGTTTAGGTTTAAGCACAAAAACCATGGTACATTGATAACCATATGATTTTTAGCAAATCATCAGCTATCAACGGATTTGTTTAGTCTTTACCAAAAGCCGTTTGCTTTTGGACTAGTTAGTTCTTTTAGTACAAACATAACCATGGTGAGCTAATTCCCATATAAATGGTTTTTCCACAGCCTTTACCACAAGCCATTTTCTTGTGGGCTAGCCAACTCTTCACTATAACAGATATGGTGACTTGAAAACCATATAATTTTTAGTAAATTGTCAACTAAAAACGGATTTGATTATCACATCAGAGCCGTTCCCTCATGATGAGTCAAACTCTTTCTTGTCTGTTAAACATGGTGAGTTGATTACCATTTGCTGTGTAGTACAAGTACTAACACCATGTGTGACTTCTCAAAACCTTAATTGATATCATCTTATGCTTCACAAAGTTTTTCTTTAAAAACTTTATCGATATCAAAAGACTTTACTGGTTTTATGCAGCAATCAGTACTTTAAGAAAGTATTGTTTGTCTAGCAGTACTTTGAATAAAGTACTTATTATTCAAAATATTTATATAATACAAACCATACCAGTATTTATGCATAATCTTCTAAAGTAGTCCACTTGATAAATAGCTCCATCACCATCAATGATACTTCAGATTCATCTTCAACCTCCATACCATGATCCAGCATTCTGATCATAATATCCCTTATAAGAGGATATCTTCTTTCTGCTAGCATATGGACCATGAATCCATCTTCCAATTCAAGTGAATGTACCCCGGATGACTCAAAGAATCTCCATCTTGTAATCTCCCAATTTTCTTGAGCAATCCACAGAGCATCATTACTTGTTTCACTTGTCTCCCAGATGGTTAATAAATCACCCAATAAGATCAATCCCACTCCTGTTGGTTCAGTATTCTCAAAATATGCTTGCACTTGTAAATACAAATGATAAAGATCTTCTCTGTCTATTATATGCAGTATGTCCCACAGTATATTGAATACTTTGAAGCTTTCATCTTCTCTATGAAATATGAGATAATCCCCTTCAGATTATTCTACAATAGAGATTGTAGAGATCTTAGACTTTTTCTTAGCATCTTCTATTTTCTTTTGATTCTCAAAATCCACAACTCTAAGATAATTCCTCGGCTCATCAACAGTGTCTGATCTCAACATCTTGAGCTTCTTTGACAACTGATCATCTTGAGTTGCTCTCTTCCTCTTTATCTTTCTTTTCTCAGCCTGTTCTTTCATTAAATCTTCCAACTTCTTTTCTTTCTCAGAATCCATAGGCACAAAACTATCAAGCTCTCTTTAATGGACTCTTGAACACTATCATATAGTTCTTTCACCTGTGGATATCTTAACCTTTGTAAATTCTTAAATCCTCTGCCTTTCAGAAAACTTATCATAGTATTTCTTTCTTGAGCTTTAGATGGAGGTCTTCTTATTTGAACAACTGGCATCCTTGTTTCCTTTAAATATTCAGCATCCAAATCAACTTGATACTTTCTAGCAGCTTCTTCATTCTTAGCTATCTCAAAAGCTCTTAATTGTGCTAGAGTAAACTTCTTCTTCTTCTTCTTTAATTCTTGCATGATTCCTTTTCCTTTGTCTTTAGGATCTAATTCTTTAGATTCAGAAGAAGCTTGCGAGACTTGAGCTTGTTCAGCACCAGAAATAGTAATACCTCTTGAACTTGAAATATTTAGTATAATCTGAGCTATAGTCTCATCATCACTAGCTGTGTGTTCCTTGATTTCTTCTTGCTGAATTGGATTGAAAGGACCAGCTTCATCATCCAAAATTCTTGTAGAAGGACCAGCTTCATCAACATTTAAGGTAGCAGTACCTTGTTCAAAAGTATTTTGCACACCAGTACTTTGAGCATCAGTACCTTCAATATCAATATTTTGATCAACAATACCTTGAATATGGTTTCCTTAAGCTCAAGTACCTTCCAAATCTCCATTCTTAACTTGCTCAACAACAATATTCTCTTCTTCAACAACTTGCTCAACTTCATAAAGTTTTCTTTCAGCAGTACTTTGAGCAATGTCTTCAAAATCCATAGCATGAGCTTCTTTATATGGATCTTGAGGCACATCATCATCTTCATTCAGATTATCATTCTGATTCCTCCCCAATATGAATGATGATGACCTCTTCTTACTCTTCTTAGATTTAGAAGCCTTATTGAATTTATAACCACTCCTTCTTTGTTGCTTCACCTATAACCTATGATGAGTAACCAGTGGCCAAACAAATTTCTTCAATCTCTTGATCTGATCAGCTTGAGCATTAACCACCTTCTTTATCCTTCTGAACTCCCTAGTCAAAGCATAAGTATCCAGCTTTCCCTCATCTCCCTCATCTCCTACAGATGTTTGAGACCCATCTGTGGAAGTATAATCATTGGGAGATGGTGGTGGATTCACATTTTGCTGTGAAGCAGTACCTTGCAGAGAAATACTTTCCTTTGAAACAGTATGTTGAGAAGTACTTTCTCTGGAAATAGTCTTTTCTCTTAATACATGTACTGGCAAAGAGGTAGTTCTTTCACTTGAAGCAGGATGTTGAGGTGAATCATGAGGTGGTGTTGAAGTATGTTCTGATGCAGAATGCTCAGAATGTGCAGAATCACTTGCTACATCAGCTGCATCTGTAACTGCCTTGGCTACTTCCAATATGTGAGCTGTCAAAGGTGTGTTGTGCCCAGAAAACTTAACACCCTTGTTAGTCATAAAAGTAAACACCTTGGGTGGAAGTACAACAGTAGGTAAAAAATGTTGAGGTTTTGGAACATCCTAAAGCAGTTTATCTAAGAATAACTGAACAAACCTAGGATACATCAAAAATGGTGAACCAGCTTTGATGTGACCAAGCATACCATCAAGAATCATATATGAGAAATTAAATGATTGATTGGTAGCTAGCCCAACTAATGCAGAGGCTATGTTATGACCAAATTGATCCCAAGCAGTACTTTTGGGACTTAGACAATGAAGTAAAACATGGATAAGGTACTTCCAATGGGGACTAACCAATGTCTTTTGAAAAGTAAGCTTATTGAGAGCACCTTCATAGCCTATCTCTCTAAGTTCATCCCAAATTACTTGTCTGTCAAAAAGAATAGTACCTTCTTCATCATCAAACAATAAGGCTTCCCTTATTGTGGCCTCAATCATGTTGTGTTTGCTAATTGTTGGACGATTTGCCATTGTTTGTGTTTGTGAAAGAGGATGATGATCGGTGATGGATTTGTTTGTGTTTGAATGGATGAACAGGAAAAATAATGAGGGTATATAAAAATGAAAGAGATAATCACAAAGAAAGATAATATAAAAAAAATCGCGGCTAATAAATGAATTTACCGTTATTTTTGGACTTTATCTTCCCCATATCTTTCATAAAGTTGTTACCCCTTATTTTTGACCATTGAAACATTACCCTGACATGTCAGTACTTTCCATGAAGCGCCAAGCAGTACTTTCAAGCTAAGGTAAAGCAGTACTTTGCTCAAAAGTACTTTCCATCCTCTTTAACTTAAACAAACTATAATGGATCCCCTCAAACAAAGAATAATTACTAATGCCTCCCCTTTAATATGGCTTAATAATTAATCATCCCAATACTCACTACTAAATGATTGAATCTTGAAACATCAAAGCCCTTAGTGAGTAAATCTGCCACATTATCATCTGTGTGGACTTTAACCACATTAATAAGCCTATGCTCATAGGAATCTCTAATGAAATGGTGTCTTATCTTAATGTGCTTGGTCTTGGAATGGTAAATAGGATTCTTCACAATACAAATGGTACTCTCATTGTCAATGTTGATAGGAGTATGCTTGAAATTGAATCCATAATCGAAGAGTTGATTCTGCAACCAAAGTACATTCTGCTTTAGTGGATGATGTTGCTGCAATTGTTTGCTTCTCACACTGCCATGAGACTAATCTTTTTCCAAGATATTGGCATCCTCTAGTGGTTGATCTTCTGTCATAATTGTCTCCAGCATAATCACTGTCTGAAAAAGCTTCCAAATGAAAAGGAGACTCCCTAGGATACCACAATCCTAGCTTAGGCTGATGCCTGAGATATCTAAAGATTCTCTTGACTGTATTAAGATGAGAAATTTTGGGGTTGACCTGATATCTTGCACATAAGCATACAACAAAAGTAATGTCAGGTCTAGATGCAGTTAAGTACATTAGACAGCCAATCATTGATCTATAGAGTTTAACATCCACATCTTCTCCATCTTCATCTTTTCCTAATGGTTTATTAGCATCAATGGGTGTGGAGGCAGGCTTGACAGTTGTGAAGTTAAACCTCTTAAGAATGTCAGTGACATACTTATCTTGACTTATGAATATTCCACTGCTTGATTGTTTAACTTGAAGCCCCCAAAAGAAAGTCAATTCACCCATGGAACTCATTTGGAATTCATGTTGCATAAGCTGCTCAAACTCTTTCACCATGGACTGTTTTGTAGCTCCAAAAATAATGTCATCCACATACACTTGGACAAGCATAATATCCTTTTTGTCTCTTTTGACAAACAAAGTCTTATCAATGGCACCTCTCCTATAACCATGTTGCAATAAAAAGGTGGAGAGTCTGTCATACCAAGCTCTAGGAGCTTGATGTAAACCATACAGAGCCTTAATAACCTTATAGAATTTGTTTGGATGTGCAGGATCTTCAAAACCAGGAGGTTGTTTGACATAGACTTCCTCTGTAATAATTCCATAAAGAAAAGCACTCTTGACTTCCATTTGATATACAGGAAAGCCCATATATGATGAAAAAGCCAGAAACAACCTTATAGCTTCAATTCTTGCCACAGGAGCAAACACTCCATCATAGTCTACCCCTTCTTCTTGTCTGTAGCCTTGAGCAACCAATCTTGCTTTATTCTTGATGACATTCCCTCTTTCATCTCTCTTGACCCTGAAGACCCATTTTGTACCAATCAATCTCTTTCCATCAGGTAAATCACATAATACCCAAACCTTTTGAAGTTTAAATTGTAGAAGTTCTTCTTGCATGGCTTCAACCCAACTCACTTTAGCTAATGCTTGAGATACTGTCTTAGGTTCCTCTTGAGACAGAAAGCAAGAAAATAGGCATAATTGTTGATCCTTGTGATTCACCCTGTTTTGTTTATAGATAAAGCTATGTAAAGAAGTATGTTGCTTAGAGAGATTTTTAACTTTTGTCCTTGTGAGCACTCCTGAAGTGGAAGGTCCAATGATTTTGTTAGGAGGATGGTCTTTATGAATTCTTAATGTTGGAGTTGGTGGAACATCAAGATCATCCTCTAAATTTTTGAGATCATGATCTTCATTGAATTTGAGAAAATTCCTTCCTTAGGAAGCTCAGCATCAATGTCTTCTAAATAAGGCATATTTGGATCATTTAAATCATCAGTGTTGGTCCAATTTCATGTTGGAAAGACATTGGAAGTACTTGTAACAATTCACATTTTCGGATTATGATGCGTGGGAATCGCAACAGGCTTTACCTCTCGAGGGATCTCGAGAAGCTTACAACCCCCACCAGGCAGTGTACCTGATCGTTGTAGTATAGTATAGTGACAAGTACCGGGGGATTGATCGTTCAGCTTAGGAATAGTGTCGCTAGGATTAGAAAACCTAATTACTAGTTCTAAAGGTGAGGGATGATTATTTTTGTGTTTTTATATTTTTTTAGAAAGCAATTAAAATCTCGGGGTTTTGGAAGAGTGGGCGGAAGTAGTTGCTATTCAACTAACCCAAAACTAAGATGCAATCAAAATAAAATACTAAAAATGAAATTAAACTAATTTATACTAAGGTTGTGAGCAGTAATTGGAGAAAATGTGTTTACTTAGATTTCACTACTCCCTAGATATCTTTTACACGTTAATTACTTGTTATAATTGCATGGATGACGGATCGTATTCCTTAATACCATTCATGGGGTGGCATACATAACTCCCCAATTCTATGAGCTCTTATCTCCTTCTACACCATTCCCAGCACAACTATAGGGATTGTAAACAGTGGCTCATGCATTAAATACAACCAATAAAGACCTAGTACGCCTCGGTTCATGTTTCTTAAGATGTTCAAGCATGTTACCATTTGGAGATCTGCCAGTTTTCTTAAGCCTAACATATAAATCATTCATCCACAACAAGAATAAACAAGTAATCAACACATAATCAATATCTAGGTTTCATTAGATCTAAGCAAACACAAAAGAGATCTAGCCTAGCATGATAGAATTAAGATAAGAACAAGATATAGACAACCAACACATAGACATATTGATTGAATTAGAAGAACACTTATCTTGATTAATCATGCAAGGTATCAAGGGGTTGGAACCCTTGAAAAACCTGTAAAGTTACACCAAAATCGTCTTTAGGGTTTCTCCCCAAAACTTCTCTCCTTTTAATGTGAAAAACTAGAAAACTATATATAGGAAAATGGGGATGACGGCGTCAAGAACAAAGGTGTGACGCCGTCATCTCGCCGCCAAATACTTCCTCGGATGGCCTTGATCTACTTCTGACGCCGTCAAGGCCTAGGCCGTCACACAAATTACTCTTGACGCCCTGTGTGTGACGCCGTCATCAACTACGGATTTTTATTATTGAGGTTTGACGCCGTCAGGGAATTACTCTTGACGCCGTCACCTCCTGTTCCCAGCATGGAAAATTGAGACTTTGCCGTTTTCTTCACTTTTATGCTCCAAAAACGTCCAAAATGGCTTCTTTTCCAGAATTCACTCTCCAAGTACCTAAAATCACAAAAGGAACGATTTAGGGCAATATTTGATCAAATAAATTCGGATTCGGGCTTAAATGGCCCCCTAAAAGTAGTTCATTTTTCGCCTTATCATATACCCTTACACTTGAGATTTGCTTGTCCTCAAGCAAATGCGCTTTCATTCTACTCAAAAGACAAGTTAGGGGTCATTTAACACTAATATAAAAGTAATTACAACAAATAATCGTTCCACTAAAGACCAAAGACAAGCACGGAGGTCATACACAAGCACCTCACAAATAGTGTTTAGATACTCACATCTCTCGGGTGTAATAAAGTGTAAATTACAATATGGAAACGGAAGATATCTCTCACTACCTGTCATAGCAAAATAGATTACCATAGGCTTGGGAAAGGATCAAACCTCCACCACATGGCGTAAGCACCTAGAATAAACTATCAAAGAGGTCTTTTTAAAGGGTTGTAACGTTAGGTATAGGGATATGAATTACACGGTTTTGTTGGATAAAGGAAGTTTTACTGGTGGCGAGTTAACAATCTTGGTTAATTACATGTACAATGTGGCGTTGCTAAGCCAAGACTAGACTCGACTTAAGCTAATAAATGAAAAATAACAAAAACATAAAATGAACATAGAATAAAAAGGGATGGTAGTCCGTATGTTTTTTTTTTCTCTTTTTCTTTTTCTATTTTTTTTCTTTTTCTTGTTTTTTCGATTTTTTTTTTTTTTTTTTTTTTTTTTTTTTTTTTTTTTTTTTTTTTTGCATACACTCTTACCCTACCATCCAAAATAATACATCATAGGGAATGAAAATTCCCCTTACACTTGAATCTTTACATACTTTACAATTAAACTAATCTAATGATTCGAATTAAGAAAATCAAAACACTTGGAGCACTTTTAAGATTAACGTACATATGGGGGTAATAAATGATCTTCCCCATTACTCCATAAAATAAGTACTTACCCATGAGTCCCAATCGTCCCAAAACAATATGTACAAGGATATGACTCGACTTAGCAACCATGTAATCAATTAGATAGTTAACTTAGGGTTTAACAAATAACAATAATGCACTAAAAATGAGCGCATACACGGAAGGCTAAGGCGATTTGGTTGTACATTTAAGTGGGGTGTAACAAATTCTTCCTTTAAGTAAAATGCTTAAAGTTAGAAACGAAAAGATAGGCTCGGAGGGGTGTACTAGGGGTTTCGTGTACTAAAAATGAGTACAACGCTAAGGGTGTGGGAAAAATTAGTTGACTTAACTAGCCAAGTAATATGACTTAAATGGTCAAGTAATTATGATACGGGTTTAACACAAGGGTAATCCTAATGCCTCTTATCATGTAGTAAATCCTACCACACGAATGTAGTCTCACTAGCGGTCTCGGAATGCATCAGTAACGCAAGTTCTAGAATCTAAATGCTACCGGTACACTCATAAGCACTAATAATGAATGCTTTTCCTATCAAATCTAAAGGCGAACCTCACATTTTTGGGTGGAAAATTTTTCTGAATATACGGTTATGTGCTAGTCATACAATCTCCTATCCATGAGACGCTTGCTATGGCTAAAGTTTCACTCCTAAATGTTGTAAAAAATTTTAAATTTAGCGCTAAAATTACACTAACAAGTATTTCTCATAGTTTTATTACACATCTAGTATTAAACAAAACAAACTCAAGCGAAAGTGCATATGTAAGGTATCATCTTTTTACCCTCCCCTTACACTTAAGATGAACATTGTCCCCAATGTTCAAGTAAAGAATGTAAAAGTGAAAAAGTAAAGAGAATGAAATCAAATACTCCCCTAATTCGCTCGGTAGGGATTATAGGTTGGCCAGATTAGATCTTCCTCCAAGAAAATGAACAATCAAAGCTTCCCTTCCAGAATATAAATCATCTCCTTGTCGAACATAACCTGTAAATCCTGACAAAAATAGACAAGACAACCTCGCGTAAAATCGGCGGCATCCTATATAAGTTACTAAATCTTAGAAAACAAAGTAAGATATAATGCTTGTGGAATGAAGTTTGCAGATTTCCTGGAGATTATAAAACTTAATAATTCACAAAAACCATAAGACTCCGTTATAAAAACAAAACCAGTAAAATTTCCAGATTTTTAACTCCTGACGCCGTCAAGAGTAAACCCCTGACGCCGTCATAATGGACCTGCAGAAATTCTTATGTTAAGTTTCCAGAAAATTTCTGGAAAGACTTGGTCCTACTTCCTGGAAAATCCTGCAAAACTTCATTATGACTCAATACAAGCATTTGACTCTAACAAATACGAATATACATGTTCATTTAATATTATGGTGAATCTTGATCGGTTTGTTTCTTAAAAACATATTTGGGGTTTCCTCTTACACTTATCTTTTGCAAAAATACTTCTAGGTGGAGTTAAGACTAGGACAAAACAACAAAGTAAAGTATTTCCACATTTTAGTTTAGAAACATGATTAACCAACAATAAAAATAAAGCATGCATACGGAAGCAAATAACAATCAAACAAATAAAATCACACAAAACATGGGTTGCCTCCCAAGAAGCGCTTGTTTTTGTTCGAGTCACGAGCCTGACTCTACCCTTATTTAATGGAAATAGGGGACGTTTTCCCTACACTTAGGATTAAGTGCGGGTGGAAGTAGCGATACACACCCTTAGGGTGGAAATATGCCTCGTGAGGAGAGAGTGGTTGATGAATTATATACTCAAAAGGGTGTGCTCCTATCATCATAACCTTACCAAATTCAATCGGGTTAATGGGTGTATTATGATTTTCTCCTAGAAAGGGATCATTTTCTATCAACTTCAAGAGACTACTAGTTGGGGATCCATCTTGACCTAATAAACCCGGTTTAAACCCATAATGTTTCTTGTGATCAATCATAAATGGATGATGTAAGCATGTAAGGTCATTTTCCCCTCCTACGTCAGCTTCCTCTCTACAAGGCTTAGAGCCTACTACCTTTATCCTAAGACTACCCGGACTATATGGTTTGATGGGTGGATCGGAACTTATCTCAATTCCTAAATTCACATCCAATAATGGAAGATTAGGTAACGGTTTTGGTTGAGGCTCCGGTTCATCAAAACTAAGAACTTCCCTAGAACTAAGAGTAAGGTTATCATTATAAGTATTCAAACCTATATCCTCTAGTTGTGTTTGATCCAAGGGTTCTACCTCTATTGGGGTTCCTATAGTCTCTTCTACTTCTTCCGGGTAAGTCACGGGTGGTATGTGTGCCTCAAATGATGGTAGGACTTGTGGGGTACTTTGTGGGCTCATGTTATTTACTTCATTACTCCTTGTGTCAAAATCACCTATATCCTCAACATGTCTTTTATTATAATCTAACCCTAACATTTTCCCAAGTATCTCACGTGCTTCCCTAGGCATCTCAACTTCTATGTCCGAATCATAAGGATCATTCTCAATATTCTGACTGCTATATACAAATTGCCCAAAAGATTCTTCATCTGTTTCTTGAGATTCATCATCATCGATCATAAAACCTAGGTCTTTTTGATCAATGTGATCATGTTCGGCTACATTCTTCATCACATCAAGGTCACCTATGTGTTCATCCTGTATTATGGTAGGGCCTAACCATGACATGCAGCTAGGTGGCTCATACGAAACTATCCTAGGTGAAGGCTCATATGGTGCATAGGTTTCACTAAGTGAGGCATTTTGAGGGGTTGATGGAGCTCCTAAGGTGAATTCTTTAAAAGTCTTATGCCCTTGGCCTCTTTTCTCAAGGTACTCAATAAAATCAATATAAGATCCTGTCCTCCTCATTTCATTCGTCCATCTTGGTATATCCAAACTGGTGTAATTATATTTTTTCTGGTAAAACTCTAGTGTCGGACTTGGTGGATTCGTGTTCTCCATAATGGTGAATGGAATAGTCAATGAACTTAATTTACTAAAAAAGGCACAAAGAAAAAGATAGACTAAAGAAAACCTAAAAATAAAAATAAAATCTTACTAGAAAGGAATCTAGCAAGTAGACCTAATAAAAAGAAATTCTATCCTAGACAATAACTATTCCCCGAGCTGCGGCGCCAAAAACTTGATGCGTGGGAATCGCAACAGGCTTTACCTCTCGAGGGATCTCGAGAAGCTTACAACCCCCACCAGGCAGTGTACCTGATCGTTGTAGTATAGTATAGTGACAAGTACCGGGGGATTGATCGTTCAGCTTAGGAATAGTGTCGCTAGGATTAGAAAACCTAATTACTAGTTCTAAAGGTGAGGGATGATTATTTTTGTGTTTTTATATTTTTTTAGAAATCAATTAAAATCTCAGGGTTTTGGAAGAGTGGGCGGAATTAGTTGCTATTCAACTAACCCAAAACTAAGATGCAATCAAAATAAAATACTAAAAATGAAATTAAACTAATTTATACTAAGGTTGTGAGCAGTAATTGGAGAAAATGTGTTTACTTAGATTTCACTACTCCCTAGATATCTTTTACATGTTAATTACTTGTTATAATTGCATGGATGACGGATCGTATTCCTTAATACCATTCATGGGGTGGCATACATAACTCCCCAATTCTATGAGCTCTTATCTCCTCCTACACCATGCCCAACACAACTATAGGGATTGTAAACAGTGGCTCATGCATTAAATACAACCAATAAAGACCTAGTACGCCTCGGTTCATGTTTCTTAAGACGTTCAAGCATGTTACCATTTGGAGATCTGGCAGTTTTCTTAAGCCTAACATATAAATCATTCATCCACAATAAGAATAAACAAGTAATCAACACATAATCAATATCTAGGTTTCATTAGATCTAAGCAAACACAAAAGAGATCTAGCCTAGCATGATAGAATTAAGATAAGAACAAGATATAGACAACCAACACATAGACATATTGATTGAATTAGAAGAACACTTATCTTGATTAATCATGCAAGGTATCAAGGGGTTGGAACCCTTGAAAAACCTGTAAAGTTACACCAAAATTGTCTTTAGGGTTTCTCCCCAAAACTTCTCTCCTTTTAATGTGAAAAAATAGAAAACTATATATAGGAAAATGGGGATGACGGCGTCAAGAACAAAGGTGTGACGCCGTCATCTCGCCGCCAAATACTTCCTCGGACGGCCTTGATCTACTTCTGACGCCGTCAAGGCCTAGGCCGTCACACAAATTACTCTTGACGCCCTGTGTGTGACGCCGTCATCAACTACGGATTTTTATTATTGAGGTTTGACGCCGTCAGGGAATTACTCTTGACGCCGTCACCTCCTGTTCCCAGCATGGAAAATTGAGACTTTGCCGTTTTCTTCACTTTTATGCTCCAAAAACGTCCAAAATGGCTTCTTTTCCAGAATTCACTCTCCAAGTACCTAAAATCACAAAAGAAACGATTTAGGGCAATATTTGATCAAATAAATTCGGATTCGGGCTTAAATGACCCCCTAAAAGTGGTTCATTTTTCGCCTTATCAGATTACTATTCACTTTTACTATTCATTTTTACTATTCATTCCAAAATTTTTATTTCATATTCTTGTAAGATAAACTACTTTAATGATAATCCGAGAATTTGACACTCGTCGGATCATTTCTGCAAAAATCACGAAACCGTGTCCGAGAATTACTTTAAGGTTTAAACATCATTTAGACATCCCGATATGTCCACAAAACATTACAATCAAGAGAAATATAAGTTTTTCACCTTCCGTGACATTCTCAAGAATTTTGGAATTTTACATTTTCCGAATTTGCGTTTTATGTGATTTACGCGTTTTAAACCTACATTTCCAGCGTTAACAGCGTTTTAGCAACCCATTAAACTTATCACTCATTTTTATAAGATAATAATGAGCATGTTTATAAGTTTAATCATTTCAACAAGTTTCATATTTTTACGATACCTGGTTTTAATTTTCGTGACTTAACGACATACAATTAGCGATTAACAAGACCAAAACTCACTCTGTAAACTAGATAACACCAAGTTTTATCCAGCTAGTCACCACATTTATCATATGAACGACACATTGAGAGTAAATCATCAAGCATTGGTGGCTTAGTGATAAACCATAGAAACCTTAAGCATTCAGGTGTTACATTATGAACCATAGTACCATTAAGCTTATATGTGTAACCATTTCAACCACAAGTAAGAAACTAGCTAACCTCCTCTTCATCCTATAAATAGAAAGCTCATTTCCCTTCCTTTTTTACTCCAAAAATCAGCCATCATCATAAATCCGTAGCAATTTCATCTTTGATTTCCAACTTACAAGTTACATATCATTGTTGAAGGCCTAGTTATTCTCTACATAAAACTAGTGTTTATTTGATTATTACAAGGATGAATTAAGAACTATACAAGGCGAATAGGGCTGAGGTTAAATGGTTTTCACAACGGTTATGTAAAGGTTAGCAAGGGTTTGCAAGAGTTGTGGTGAAGGGTTTGCAAGCATAGGTTTTGTGTCCTAGTTTCATACTTGACTTCCTTTCTTTAGAAAGCCAAAAGTTGTAAGAAACCCTAACACACTCTCTTTCTCAACATCATTTTCATGATTCTTATACTTCATTTATGCTATATATGGTCTTTATATTTTTTTCATGATGTACAAAAATCTTTAAAACAAGTTAAGAACAATACATGTTAACATATGTTAAGTAATCAAGGAAACTAGTGACTTATATTGAGAACCATGACCAAAATAGTATAACCATGATTTTAGACACTTACCTAATATTAAATAGGACTTTACAAGGAAAACATAGCAATTTGAATCACCTAAAATGAGTACACGAGTCAAAAGATATGGCTAAAAGAAGTTAGCAAAACCATAATACCAAAACTGCCGATACACTACTGTAAGCGATCTGACCTAATTAAACGAGGCCCTTCTGGTCCGTTTCATCAAAAAGTTAAAACACGAAAGTTATCCGGAACTACGTTTTCGTTCTACTTTAAAGTAGTTCGAACCCTGAAAACGCATAACGAGTGATATTTTTATTCAAATTCTTAACAGCCACTTTTAATACCCAAAGGACCATGTATTGGTTATGGCTAAGTAAAACCAAGAGGTCTAATGACCTTAAAGCCGAGACCACAACCATGACTAAGGCCAATGATGAGTCTCAAGACCATGGTAGCCATGACCAAAGCCACGACAAGGCCACGGCTAAGACCTCAAAGCTTTCTAAGCCGAAACCATTAACTAAAGCATTAAGACTTAACAAAACAACCCAATACAATTTGGATCTACTCCATCAATGAACCATGAAAGTTTACAAGTAATATCACATCCATATTAGACTTATAAAGATAACAATATTCATTCAAAATAAACTTTCATAAGTTTATTCGACCTTCGGATATGTAACTTTTTATGTCCGAAAACATATATTTTCCATATCGATTGTTACAACACTAGGGAACTTCATGTGAGGGGTTTCATTTGGGTAAACGGATCGACGAGTTGCTGGATTAACGATTTAAAGTGTCCTAGCTCCTCGAACGTTTACTACATGACCTCTGGATTATGATGTCCCGAACGGTAGTACAAGACATAAACTAAACATGTTTCATAAACCGTTTTTATATAACGACATACAAAACCTATCAAAGTACTACATCATGAACAATATGAAAGACATATATAGGCTCATTTATATTTTCATAGACATTACTCCAACCTAAGTCGCAACATTCCATTCTAGGTTGCACGTAGAGGTTTTCCCGGCTTATCCAACGATTTCGTTATATCCTTAAACATCATCCAACTCACGGTGAGTCATAGCCCTGTTTTTATACTTGTTTTATAAACTCTTTGGGGGAGATACATGCTCAACTACTTTTAATTTCAATTTCGATTATTTGCTAACTATGTGTTGTATCTGAACTAAATGTTTATTTATGCTAAATAACATTATTGCCATACTTAGAGTTTCTATATTAAGAACCATTAAGCACTATGCGTAGTGAGTACGAATACTATGATTAGATCTATGGGATTAATGCAACCATTAAGTCGACTCAGTTACAGCAAGCAAACGAAACAACCAGGACTTGGTCCAACTACGAGACAAACAGGACTTGGTCCAAATTACGAGTAGCAAAAACACTACCTATATATGATATTGTATTTAGTACAATAGTCATACACTCGAAAGTTTTAAGAACTACATTTAGTATTTACCTATACTTGTCACGATAATTTTACAAGATTTCCACAACTATTTCCACAAACTCTATGAACTCACCAACCTTTGTGTTGACACTTTTAGCTTGTTTATCTCATGTCCATAATGAACGAGGTTGGCACGGAGGAGCATGGATACTCAAGAAGGCTATAAATTCTATTATCATTCAAAAACTCATTTAATGTAATTAGTAAACCTTGAAACTACTGGGACCTCATTTGTAAACTCTGATATTTATATAAATCGAATGATAAATCTTTTAAAATGACTCAATTAGAGTTCATTTTCTATTGTTATAACTGTTGTGCCGTCGAGTAACACCCAGTTTGAATTCCGCTGCGTATCACGAAATTGGGGGTGTTACAGATTGGTATCAGAGCTATAGTTATAGAGAAACGGGTCTAATTGAGACCTAAACTATAACGGATTTTCCACAAAACATTTTATAGCCTTTCGCTCTCCGTGCCTTCCAACCTCCGGAAGATTATGTGACTTTTATGCATGTTATACTACACGAAAATACTAGTATATTGATATATACACACTCGACATGCTTTCGATCACTCTATATAAATGATGGACTAAACATATCTTCGTATGCCTATTCTAAAGCATTATGGCACAACCATATTTATCTACTCGTGCATTTTAGGATTACAAAATTTTCTCCAAGACATTTGTAACTATTTACAATGGTCTTTCCTATTTCCCAGACATTGTAATTTATACAATGGTCTCTTTTACATTCTTAGACACTGTAAGTCCTACTGTGGTCTCAATTACATCCCCAGACACTGTAAATGAAACAGTGGACTCATTTATTTCTCAAAACATTGTGAAGTTACACAATGATCTCTCTATCATTTCTCAGACATTGTGAGTTACACAATGGTCTAATTCACTTCCTAGACATTGTAAGTTATACAATGGTCTCTACGACTATTTCATTGCCTTTAATATCATTTCATATGATATCGAAACCTGTCACAGTTTTGTTATATGGAATTATATATGAATCTAAGTATTACTAGTCTTGTATGTTCGAGACTTACAATAGGAGGATTGATATGATAATTACCATGTTAACTAGCATATAAAGATTCTCATCTTATGAACGTTAACCATGTACTCACCAACTATTTTGAACACTACGTCAATTTCCCCCGATTATCTTACTCTTCATCTCCGAAGATGAGTATGAATATTCATTTCGTACTTTTGGAACACCCGTATCATCTCGTAATACACTACCTTGTAACTCACAGGCAAAGTATGAATGTTGTGTCGGGGAATTCTTAAGTAGGATGATTTATAATGTCCTTATTTGAATAGATTGGGACGCCTTTTCATTTAAATAAAGAAATTATAAATCACTGAACCATAAGTTTATATTCCTTTATTTACATTGTTTGGGACGCCTCTCTATGTAAATAAAGAATTATAAACAAGTGGGATTATTTGTATCCGAAATAACATAAGTATGAAGTCAATAAACACTAGGTACAACAACCGATTACCTACTAGGCTATGATTGCAACAATTATGCCAATTTCTATTGGTAGGAGGTTAAAGTTTAACCAGAACGATTATGCCAATTGCTATTGGTACGAGGTTAAAGTTTACCAGAACGATTATGCCAATTGCTATTGGTACGAGGTTAAGGATTAACCAGAACGATTATGCCAATTGCTATTGGTACGAGGTTAAGGATTAACCAGAACAATTGGTGGCCTCACTACCGAGTAGATTTTTGATAAACTACGATATCGATATCTACAAGAATGGGTTGAGAACGAGTGTCTGAATGACACAACACGATTGGTGCTCCCTATCGGGTAGATTTCCGATAAACTACGATATCGATATCTACAAGAATGAGTTGAGAACGAGTGTCTGAATGACACAACACGATTGGTGCTCCCTACCGGGTAAGATTTCGATAATCTACAATATCGACATCTATAAGAATGGGATGAGTCAACTATGGGTATATAACAAAGTAACCCACGATTCGAAGAACTAGATCCAATTATGATTCCTATTGAAATTAAACTAATATACCAATTTCTATTGGACAACCATATCAATTGTCATTGATAATCAACTACTATCTCAATTTCTATTGTTGTTAGACTACTATATCGATTATTATTGATATTCTACTACTATATCAATTACTATTGATATTCGATACTATATCGATTTCTATTGATATTCAACCACTATATCGATTTCCATTATTCGATTCCTATGTCAATTGCTATTGTTAATCGACTACTATATCAATTGCTATTGATACTTGACAACTATATCAATTTCTATTTGATATTCAACTACTATATCAATTTCTATTCAACTACTATATCTATTTCTATTAATATTCGATTGCTATATCAATTTTCATAGATATTCGACTATTATATCAATCTCTATTGATATTCAACTATTTTATCAATTTCTATTGATACACCGTATTCCGAGAAAAATCAAACTACAACACCTGTAATTCCAGACTTTAGTCCTCATAAGTAACCACACCTCTTCATCGACACCACTCAAACATATAACACACAGAACTTCGAGACGAAGTTCCCATTAAGGGGTAGGTACTGTAACAATTCGCATTTTTGGATTACTATTCACTTTTACTATTCATTTCCGAAATTTTTATTTCACATTCTTGTAAGATAAACTACTTTAATGATAATCCGAGAATTTGATACTCGTCGGATCATTTCTGCAAAAATCACGAAACCTTACTTTAAGGTTTAAACATCATTTAGACATCCCGATATGTCCAAAAAATATTACAATCAAGAGAAATATAAGTTTTTCACCTTCCGTGACATTCTCAAGAATTTTGGAATTTTACATTTTCCGAATTTGCGTTTTACGCGATTTACACGTTTTAAACCTACATTTCCAGCGTCAACAACGTTTTTGCAACCCATTAAACTTATCACTCATTGTTATAAGATAATAATGAGTATATTTATAAGTTTAATGATTTCCACAATTTTCATATTTTTACAATACCCGGTTTTAATTTTCGTGACTTATCGACGTAAAGTTAGCGATTAACGGGATCAAAACTCACTCCGTAAACTAGATAACATCAAGTTTTATCCATCTAGTGACAACATATATCATATGAAAAACACATTGAGGGTAAATCACCAAGCATTGGTGGCTTAGTGATAAACCATAGAAACCTTAAGCATTCATGTGTTACATTATGAACCATAGAACCATTAAGCTTATATGTGTAACCATTTCAACCACAAGTAAGAAACTAGCTAACCTCCTCTTCATCCTGTAAATAGAAAGCTCATTTCCCTTCCTTTTTCACTCCAAAAATCAGCCATCATCATAAATCCGTAGCAATTTCATCTTTGATTTCCAAGTTACAAGTTACATATCATTGTTGAAGGCCTAGTTATTCTCTACATAAAACTAGTGTTTATTTGATGATTCCATGGTTGAATTAAGAACTATACAAGGTGAATAGGGCTGAGGCTAAATGGTTTTCACAAGGGTTATGTAAAGGTTAGCAAGGGTTTGCAAGAGTTGTGGTGAAGGGTTTGCAAGCATAGGTTTAGTGTCTTAGTTTCATACTTGACTTCCTTTATTTAGAAAGCCAAAAGTTGTAAGAAACCCTAACACACTCTCTTTCTCGACATCATTTTCATGATTCTTATACTTCATTTATGCTATATATGGTCTTTATATTTTTTTCATGATGTACAAAAATCTTTAAAACAAGTTAAGAACACTACATGTTAACATATGTTAAGTAATCAAGGAAACTAGTGACTTATATTGAGAACCACTACCAAAATAGTATAACAATGATATTAGACACTTACCTACTGTTAAAGAGGACTTTACAAGGAAAACATATCAATTTGAATCACCTAAAACGAGTACACGAGTCAAAAGATATGGCTAAAAAAAGTTAGCAAAACCATAATACCGAAACTGCCGATACACTACTGTAAGTGATCTGACCTAATTAAACGAGGCCCTTCTGTTCCGTTTTATCAAAAAGTTAAAACACGAAAGTTGTCCGGAACGACGTTTTCGTTCAAGAGCTATAAAGCTCAAACCCTGAAAACGCATAACGAGTGATATTTTTATTCAAATTCTTAACAGCCCCTTTTAATACCCAAAGGACCATGTATTGGTTATGGCTAAGTAAAACCAAGAGGTCTAATGACCTTAAAGTCGAGACCACAGCGATGGCTAAGGCCAAGGATGAGTCTCAAGACCATGGTAGCCATGACCAAAGCCACGGCAAGGCCACAGCTAAGACCTCAAGGCTTTCTAAGCCGAAACCATTAACTAAAGCATTAAGAGTTAACAAAACAACCCAAAACAATTTGGATCTACTCCATCGATGAACCATGAAAGTTTACGAGTAATATCACATCCATACTAGACTTATAAAGATAACAATCTTCATTCAAAATAAACTTTTCATAAGTTTATTCGACCTTCAGACATGTAACTTTTTATGACCGAAAACATATATTTTCCATATCGATTGCTACAACACTAGGGAACTTCATGTGAGGGGTTTTATTCGGGTAAATGGAACGACGAGTTGCTAGATTAGCGATTTAAAGTGTACTAGCTCCTCAAACGTTTACTACATGACCTCTGGATTATGATGGCCTAAACGGTAGTACAAGACATAAACTAAACATGTTTCATAAACCGTTTTTATATAACGACATACACAACCTATCAAAGTACTACATCATGAACTATATGAAAGATATATATAGGTTCGTTTATATTTTCTTAGACATTACTCCAACCTAAGTCACAACATTCCATTCTAGGTTGCACGTTGAGGTTTTCCCGGCTTATCCAACGATTTTGTTATATCCTTAAACATCATCCAACTCACGGTGAGTCGTAGCCCCGTTTTTATACTTGTTTTATAAACTCTTTGGGGGAGATACATGCTCAACTACTTTTAATTTCAATTTCGATTATTTGCTAACTATGTGTTGTATCTGAACTAAATGTTTATTTATGCTAAATAACATTATTGCCATACTTAGAGTTTCTATATCAAGAACCATTAAGCACTATCCGTAGTGAGTACGAATACTATGATTAGATCTATGGGATTAATGCAACCATTAAGTCGACTCAGTTAGAGCAAGCAAACGAAACAACCAGGACTTGGTCCAACTACGAGACAAACAGGACTTGGTCCAAATTACGAGTAGCAAAAACACTACCTATATGTGATATTGTATTTAGTACAATAGTCATACACTCGAAAGTTTTAAGAAATACATTTAGTATTTACCTATACTTGTCACGATAATTTTACAAGATTTCCACAACTATTTCCACAAACTCTATGAACTCACCAACCTTTGTGTTGACACTTTTAGCATGTTTATCTTATGTCCATAATGAACGAGGTTGGCACGGAGGAGCACAGATACTCAGGAAGGCTATAAATTCTATTATCATTCAAAAACTCATTTAATGTAATTAGTAAACCTTGAAACTACTGGGACCTCATTTTTAAACTCTGATATTTATATAAATCGAATGATAAATATTTTAAAATGACTCAATTAGAGTTCGTTTTCTATTGTTATAACTGTTGTGCCATCGAGTAACACCCAGGGGAGAGAATAAGACATTCTGTGTCAAGGAATAACACAAGATATTTCTTGTCACAGATCTGAGATACTGACAAAAGATTGAATTTAAGCTCCTTCACATATCAAACATTCTCAAAAGCAATGGATCCAGTCTTGATGGTTCCTTTTCCAGTGATTCTCCCTCCATCAGGATCATTCCCAAATGCAACTCTTCCTCCAAAATATGCCTTAAAATCTGACAGAAGCTCTTTGTCTCCTGTCATGCTTCCAAAGCAACCACTATCAATAATAATATGATCTTTAAGCTCCTTTTCTGGGTTGCCCTGCATAAAGATGAAAAGGGTTAGTTTCTTTTAGGAACCCAAGCAATTACTGACTTGTGTTCCCCTTGTGGAGTGATATACTCAAATTATTTGAGTATGTAATCTCCATTGTTTTTGAAAGCACTATCAAGAATTATTGTTTTTGATTCCAAAACTTGTGTTGAATTATCAACACACCCTTTTTCTTCCTGACCTACTGAAAGTACCATTTGTCCCCCATCAGTACTTTCTTTCTTAACCCATTTACTTTTAACAGTTGGTGGTGGGTTCTTTGATCTAGGTACTCTTCTTGAGTTGTAAGGCCTTCTAGGTTTATAGGAATTGAAACTCCTTGGTCTTACATTAGAGCCATTGCTAGCTGTACCTTGATTGGGTGAATCTTTAACAGTACTTTGAAAAGGTACTGGTGGTTTGGAAAAAGGTCTTCTCTGGTGTGGGTACCTATAGTCTTTTGAGAAATTTCTATGGTTAACCCTATTAGAGTGATTCCAAACTGGTTTATTCTCCCTTGGTTTATTCTCCCTGTGCTTATGGTTTGCATATGTGGTCTTTGGGAATTTGCTTAAGTATTCTGAGTGATAAATCACAGTCCTTAATCAAATGGTGAGGACTATAACATACATAACATAACTTTGGACCCATATTCCCAAATCCACTTCCAAAAGGTTTTCTAAAATTAGCAGTATTTTGAAAAGATTTTCTTGAAGGTATTGCTGAATGATCAACAGTACTTTGAGAAGTTTTTGGAAGTATTGCTTGTTTTGAAAAGATTTTATCACTCCCTGAACCCTTGTTATCATCCCTAGGTTTCTCAACAGTTTCTCTTAAGGACTCAGAACTAGATTGACTTGAATTAGATTGACCTTTAAGCTTCTTTCTAAACTCCAAAACAGGAAACATCTGTCCTAGGTAGTTGAAAACTACCTGTGGGTGGAGGAACTTCATTGTATCCCTTGTCTTTCTTAAATTCAGGAGGTGTTGAACTTGGTGATTCCTCATCACTAGACGTGTTCTCTTCTAAGCTAATGAATTCTTCATCACTGGTTGAGGTCTCCTCTGAAATGCTTAGTTCCATGTTCCTAGTTGGGATTTCTTCTGAACTACTATCATCATAACCTAGGCCAGTTTTAATGTTTGTTGTTCTTTGTTTTTCAACAAAACTAACATGTGACAGACCTGATTCTTTCCAACTAGCAAGTTTTGCTAACAACTTATCTCTTTCTTTAGTGACCTTTTCTAGTTCAGAAACCTTACATCCTAACTTCCATTCACTTAACTATAATTGATAATCTTGTTGTTCATATTTTTCTGCCCAAGCTACTTCATTATTTTCATGAGTGATTATCTTGGCTTCATTGACTCTAAAGTCAATTGGTAACCAGCTATCTCAGACCTAGCCCTTCTATAATTATCTCTTTCAGTTTCATATTCTTTAAGCAATTTTTGATAAGAATTACTACATTTAGAGCATACCTCAGAGATAGTAGATGAACTTGGTGAAGTAGCTACCATAGCAAGCTGAACAGGTTCTTCTTCACTTTCCATGCTCCAATCAAAGCTTCCTAGACCATCTCTTGATTTGAAAGCAGCATATCCTGGTTCCTCATCAAAAGTTGTGCTCCAATCAACCTCTTCCATTGCAACCATAGAGTAGGTTACTGGTTCATCATCAAATTCATTACTCCAGTCAACCTCTGATAGATTTTCTTGAGCCACCAAAGCTTGTGACTTTGGTTCAGCAATAGGAACCTCCTTTCTTTCAACCTTGGGTTTTTCAATCATTCTGTTTGCCTGATACTTTGCAAATTTGCATTCCCTTGCAAAGTGACCAGTCTTTTGACAATTGAAGCATTCAATCTTAGATTTATCAAATGCTATACCCTGCTTGGCTTTAAAATCAATACCTCTCCCTGTCTTGTTCATGAACTTCTTGATCCTTGCAGTGATCATGGCAACCTGCCATCTTATGTCAATTTCTTCTAGAGCATCATCATCAATTTGCAAGACATCTTCTTGATATGTAACAGGTAGAGTGGCTTGTTGAGCAAAGAATGAACATAGAACATCATCTGAGTTAGAGTTTTTTGATGGTGATGAAGCGGTAGTGACCATGGTTGTACAGGGGTGCTGTTTCTCTTCAACAATACTTTGGACAAGGTAAACAGTACTTTTAGTAGAAGTACTGCCTCTGTTTTCAGAAGACACAAACGCAATGTTATGAGAACTTGAACCTTTGTTACCCTTCATCTCATGCTCATACACCTTTAAATTGTTGTAGAGATCATCAAAGTCCATAGAATCCAAACTAGGTTGTCCTCTAATCATAGTAGCAACCACATGCCATGAAGATGGCAAACTTCTCAAGAACTTCAAGCTTGCATCTTCAACAGATGCCTCTGCTCCATATAACTCTAGCATACTGAGTAGATTTTGATATCTGTCATAGGCAGAGTCAAGGCCTTCTCTTTCACCAACAGTGAATGTTTCAAACTGTTGCTTCAATAGGTTTCTATGCATCTTCTTGGAAGCTTCATTACCTCCAAATCTTTTCTTAATAGCAGCCCATAATTGTTTTGCATCCTTAGCATCATGAAACTTCAATAGGTGACCATCAGGAATAGCAGAAAGCAATATGTTGAGAGCCTTATCTTGATTTCTTTTTGTAACTACTATCAAGGTTGGATTAGGTGGTGTAGGTTGTCCTTCAGTTGATACAGGTTCATCAATGACAACATTACCATTGACAATCACATCCCATAAAGCATGGTCTGTGATAGCAATGTACTACCTCATCTTCATGCTCCATAGATCATACTCTCCCTTCTTGACAATAGGAATTCTAATTGAGGTAATGGAAGGAACTGGTGCAACTTCAGTCGACATCTTTTAGGGTTTGTTGTAAAATCGGTTTTAAGGGTTTCTTCTTAATCAGAGTTTCCATACAAGCTCTGATACCACTTGTTGGATCGATATACTCTGACCAAACTAACTATGTAGCTTGTAATAGGTTTAACAATCTTGAATAACTCTAAAACTATTAATAATGAAACACTGATGTAACTTTGTAAAATATGCGGAATCTACTAACACAAAGCTAAGAAGAACTTTGAATGATTATATTAAAACCAACTTGAACCTGCTTTACTTACACAGATTCACTAACAAACTCTAATCTCTAAATATCACTAATATTGTACGTATGCATGTATTAATTCGTTCGTCTAATACCACCATAGGGATCCTTTTATAGACATAAGGAAAACCCTAAGTCGGTTTACAATACTTGAACGAAAAGTAAACTAACTCTAACTAATTCTAGAATATTCTAATAATATTACATAACAATCCTTAAACGATTTTGCATATCAGTCCTTTAACTTAGAAGTACTTTGAACATTCTTCATGCACGAGCAGTACTTTGACCATGAGCAGTACTTTGACACAAGCAGTACTTTGAACATCAGAAGTACTTTGATCTTCATATCCCAACAAAGTCTTTAAACCCCTCGGTGTCCCGAGTGGACGAGTTATAGTCTCGTGAGGGTTTACAGCGAACACACCCACAAAGTTCGTAAAATATATTTTTAATATTTTTTTTTTTACTTTTTTTTAATTTTATTTATTCACAAATTTACTAAAACAAGCACACTCAAAATACTACGAAATGAGAAATAATATAAGTAGAAAAATATAATACTATCATGCAAACATACATATATATATATATATATATATATATATATATATATATATATATATATATATATATATATATATATATATATATATATATATATATATATATATATATATATATGACTCGACTGCAAACACTCAACACACAAACACAAACAAGTAATCCAGCAAATGCAAAGTACATGCAAACATAAAATAGAGAACATGAAAGAAAACTAAAATGATAAGGATTTGAAAAATATTTTTATCTCTCAGGACCAAAAGTCCGGCGCACACAAGAGAATGTGCGTCGTACAATAGTATGAGAATTCTTTTTTTATTTTATTTATAAATACAGAAAGCTGACAAAACAAACTAAACATGATACTCTAAACACATAATAATAATAATAATAATAATAATAATAATAATAATAATAATAATAATAATAATAATAATAATAATAATAATAATAATAATAATAATAATAAACCCATACCTCGCCTTCGCGGGATTGAGTATTGTTGTTATTGTTGTTGTTGTAATAATAATAATAATAATTGAACAGAATGCAAATGAAATCACAAACAAGATAAAAACTTTTTTTTTATGAATTTTTATTATTATTAAGAAGATGCAAATAAATAAACATGACAACTAAGAAGCAAAAACAAAGAGAAAACACATAACATGTATTCACAAGACATAAAAATAAAAGAAATACATCTGGTTTATTTTTATCAAAATTGAACTTTTTATATGCAGGTGGAAAGTGTGGCGCACTCCAACAAAAGTGCGGCATAATTACTGCAAATTTTTATTTATTTATTTATTTTCAAAGATGCAATGCAAGGAAAAATAACAAACTACTAAAAGCATAACTTATTATATTAACATGAACATGCCAGAAAATAAAAATAAAGCAAATATGAAAATCTTTTTGGTTTTTAATTTTAATGACAAACTAATTATTCACAAATTTACGAGGCGTATAATCAAATAAAACATGATTCCAAATGATTACATACCTGAGTCTAGCCATTTGGGGTTTTTGTTACCATTGAAATTAATCAGCTAAGAGTACCTTTTGACCACAGAACAGAAGTGCGTCGGCCTTGGTGTTAGAACCAGCGTACTTACAGGATTTATCTGCAAAATAGCGAACAAGAACATGGGAATTCCAACACACTTTAAGTGAAGTGCGGCGTACTTACGGTAACAGAAGACAGTTTTTAAGAGATTTCAAGGAATTTCAAACACACGAATGATGCACAAGACTAACAAACAATCTATAAACAACTAAAACAAATCCCCGGCAGCGGCGCCAAAAACTTTGATGTGTTTCGAAAGCTTTAAATTTATAATACTAGTTTTACCAATTCCTTAATACACAAAACACACGGGTAAAGTATAACCCCCATTAATAGTAAAGGTTTTTAGGTAAGACCAAGTCATCCTAAGAGATTTGTAGCAATTCACAAAATGTTTATCAAGTAAAAAAGCCAAATGATTGTTACATATCAAATAGCTAAACGTGTGTATAAGGCAAAGCAAAGTACCGAACAAGATATGATCCACATAAGATAATAGATAGGGATAAGGCAAAACTTATATAAACAAAATCATGTAAGTTACAATTATTGGTGTATTAATCGTAACAAACATATCTACCAATAATGATATAGAATCCTTTCGACCTATAGACTACATCATCACGAGTGCATTAAGAATGGTTTATATTGAATATGCATACATATGAATTCCTCCCAACCCGAAATTTCTACATAAGGAAGGGTCTTAAACATCATTCCACTAGGTTTATTTATCAATTTATCACATAATTTCTACAAGCATGATATTGGACCATTATAGACAGATGTTCCAAAATATAATCATAACAACTAACCCTTTCGACCTATGATAGTTGCAATAATCAATCAAAGGATAAACAAGATCCAAGCAAAAGTAATATCGAATTCATAAATATATATAATCACAAGTCATAGTAAATCATCCAAATACTATATCATGTTTCACATGTCTAAAACAAATGAGAATCAAACATTACAAGTACGAAAAACTCAAAAATCTTTCTTGTGATATGATGGTGATGGCGTTGAGGTTGAGGAATGTTTGGATCATTGGATCCTAAGACCCTCACCTAGTTCTCTTCTCCATATAAGTTGTATTTTTGATAGTATATGTTCCAGGGCGAGTTCCTATGGCCAAATGGGGTTTATATAGGCTTAGGAACACTTGGGGGACAAGTTGGAGGGCAAATGATCGGATAAACATTGAATGCAATCAATAACTTCTGTCTTTGTAACTGATAAGATAAGTGCGCCATACTTCGTAGAAAGTATGCCGTACTTTGTGTAGATTTAAACTCTTTTACCCTCCAAGCAAGTACGCCACACACGGTCCTAAAACCAGTGTACTTGGGTCTGTTGTAATGTATTTTCATTTCAAGTCCTTCCTTTTACTATCGTTGTTCCTTTATCGTCCTTTTAAGTAATGTTTTTAGTTTATTCTCTCGATCAATCTTGCAACTAGATTAATACCAAATCTTCCACAAATACATAGTTTTCTTTATGATATAATAGATATATAATATATATTCGAAGGGACAAATATCTATAATTAGAGTGTTATCACTACTCCAACACATAGGTAATGTTAAGAGCTGAGGTTCATTAATGAAAGAGCACAACTTCAACAATGTAGTGGGACTGTGTCAGATAAGCATGATACAAGTGACAGTTCAGGGACTTATTTCAGACACGGTATGGATGCAGTTCTCAGATGAGGAAATGACCAATTGCTGTAAGGAATTATTGGAGATACTGCTGACAGGTTCCTGCGGAAGCTTAGAGTGTTTCTGCTGATGAATGGTTCCTGCGGACGTATAGAGATCCTACGGATAGAGTTAAACCATGGATAGAAATTATGTAATTTAGGACAAGATATGTAGAATATCTTTTATTAGTTTATGATTATTTGTTTCTTGTAAGAAAGGTTAGGGTTTCCACTAGTATATAAGGAACCCTAGGTCATTGTAATACGGACAAGTTTCATAACATTATTAGTAAAAATATATTGATCTATAGAAGATCAAGTTTAGTATATAAAGTTTGTTTTTATATTCCGCAATAATTACAAGCTCACAGAGATTATCTAACTTAGTCTTACTGGTGATTACATTAGTAGGCTAATGATCTATTGGCTCGAGATCTATCAAGGTATAGGTCCCTACAAGTGGTATCAGAGCCACGAGATACTCTCTGTAACCTCAACACAATCACATAACTTTTCACTCAGAACCAATGGGAGACAAACCAGGCAGTGATGTTGCTCTCTCAGAAGCAGGCTCTCTTACTCAACAACTACAACAGGTGGCCTTCTCTAACAGCAATGCTAAGCTTCCTTTTCTCAGGAAGGATGAGTATGAGATCTGGGCCATGAAGATGCAAAACTGTTTTGCAAGTGTTGACTATAACCTCTGGAATGTTATACTCAATGGCTCTCTTCCTAAAAAGCAAACTGTAGATGCTGATGGCAAAATTAAGATTTTGGAACCTGTTTCTGCTGAAGAAATTCTTGCTATACAAAGGGAGAACAAAGCAAGAACTATATTGCTGCAGGCAATCCCTGATGACCACATGGGAGATTTTCATTCCATGACTGATCCAAGAGAAATCTGGTGGGCTATAAAAGCTAGATTTGGGGGGAATGAAGAATCAAAAAGGATGAGAAAGAGTATGTTGAAGCAAGAATTCCAAGAATTCAAGATAACTGAAGAAGATGGTCTCCACAAAGGTTATGACAGGTTTCAGAAGATTCTGAGTCACTTGAATCAGCTTCTAGCCAGACCTGACAATGAGGAGGTGAATTTCAGGTTTCTAAGAGCCTTGCCTCCCTCATGGTCTCAGGTGAGTATATCATTGAAAACCAAAGGTGGCCTGGACTATCTCAGTTTTGATGACTTATACAACAAACTCAGAGCTTTGGAAGGCGACATAAAGGGATTCTCTCCATATGCAGCAACTCCTTCACAATCTGCATTTTTCAGCTCTAACTCAAAGTACATGCCACATACCTATACAAGTCCATCCCCAGTACCACAGGTTTACTCAAGTCCATCCACTCCAAGTCAAAGTCTTCCTATTACCACATTGTCTTTTTCAAATGCTAATCCAATAACTCATCCAAAGATTAGTAATGTGATGGAAGATGTACTTCATTCATTTGTTGCAGAAGTTGATAAACAGCAACAAATTGCCTATGAAGATTTTGAGCAGATTGATGAACTTGCTTTAGAAGAGTTGGACTTAAAGTGGCAAATGGCAATGCTCTCCCTCAAGGTCAGAAGATTTGAGCAAAAGGTTGGTAAAAAGCTCAATGTTGATGGTAGAGATGCAACTAGGTTTGACAGGAGGAAAGTGAAGTGCTATGCTTGTGGATAAATTAACCATTTTGCAAGAGAGTGCACAACCAAGAAGGGTGACGCTAATACCAGATACTCAGCATACAAGAAGAAATAGGTAGAGGCTGGTGAATCAAAAGCCTTGGTAACTGCTATAGATGCTGGTGTTGACTGGAATGAGCATGAAGATGCAACAACCAGCTCTCCTCAAATTTCTTGCATAGCTAGTTGTGATGATGACTTCGGCCTCATGGGAATCTCTCCTCAGGTATCTACTTATGTTTGTGATTGTGATTCTAAATATACAACTCTAAAAGAAGCTTATGATGAGATGAAACCAAAATATAATGAGTGTTTTATTGAAGCTGCAACTTACAAAGAAGCTTTTAAAACCTTAGAACAACAGAAGATGTGGTTTTAGCAAAATCAATTGGCTTATGAGGAAAAGATTAGAGTTTTAAGTAGAGATTTAGAATGTACTAGCAATGAATTAAAGTTTTCTGAAAAAGAAAAAGATAGAATTGAGTCTGAGAAAGGTGTTTTGCAAGAGAAATTAGATAAAGAAGTAGCTAGGCATAAAGAGTGGCTAGTTTCAGGTGATAAATTATCTAGGTTACTCTACAGTAGTAAGTCTGTAACATCTGAGATAGGTCTAGGGTTTAAAAAATATGTTGGTCCAGAAGCAAATCACTATTTAGATAAGAAAAATCATAATTATTCTGTCCCTATAAACTATCTAAAGGAAGGTGAGATGCATGCTGTACCAGGACCTATCAGAGGTGTATTTATGCCTACTACCAAAACCTCTGACTTTGATGGTTCACACCATCTGTTTGGCAAAAAGTCTAAAGACTTGCCAAATAAGTCTGAAGACCCTCCAACCATAGGAACCCCTAAGCCTACATCCCATAAGTTGGACTTACAGGAAAACACTGGCATTAGGATCAATGACTCCCCTGACTCTAGAAGTATATCTAGTAATGATTCTAACACTTATGTCTCTTGTTCTTCCAGGGACAAGACCTCAGAGACCTCTAGTTATGCAAGCTGTGATTCCAAGACCAAGTCAGACTCACCCAAGTCCTCAATAAAGATTTCTGACAAGTCATCTTACAAGTCTGTGGACTCTGAAGTTGCTGCTGATGAAGTTCTTTCTAAGACAGCCTCTTCTGAAGACTTGTTATTTACTTCTTTTGAAAACAATTCCTTTCAGTGTTTGCAAAACAATTCTATTTCTGGTGTTTATTTGAATAATTCTGTGTTTAATAAGACATCTTTTGGATTTAATAAATCTTCTAAGAAGAAGAAGTGCTTTGTTTGTGGTAGCAAATTGCATTTTATTAAGGATTGTGATTTTCATGATAAGAGGATGGGTGTTTCTGTTGTTAATAATAGACCTAGACAAAAGTGGACTAACACTTGTACCAAACCCTCATTAGTTCCACAGGCAAATTACAATGTCAGCAGAATGCATTCCATTCCTGCTGATTGGTCTGTTCCTTCTGATAGGTCTGTTTCTGCTAGTAGATATATGAATACCAATAGAAATAAATATGGGTCAAGACCATTTTATGGATTTAATCATTGGTATGGATATAATGACCCAATGTTTATGGGAAGGGCTAATTGGGATTCTGCTGAAAAGTCCTCAGCAGATTGTTCTTGGACATATAAAAGGCCATATAACTACATGGATTCCAGGAACAATTGTGGATCTAACTCATCTTCTTGGGTACATCATAATGATCCACAGGGCAGAGTCAAGTCTTTCATGACTTAAGTCTCTTAACATATTCATGTTGTTGTATATTAACTTCTTTTGTTGTAGGAACATCCTCTTCTTAATAAAGACTTAGGTATTGTTGATAGTGGCTGTTCAAGAAACAAGTCTGGGAATCAGGAGAAGCTACATGACTTTGTGCCTATTAATGGAGGTCTAGTGAGGTTTGGAAGTGTAGTAGGAAGGATCACTGGCAAAGGAACCATTAGAACTCCAAAGGTGGATTTTGAGAATGTCTACTATGTGAAGGAGCTTCAAGGATTCAATTTGTTCTCAGTCTCACAAATTTGTGACAAAAAGCTTCCTGTACTTTTCCCTGAAGAGGGGTGTCTCATTCTTTCACCTGAGTTCAAAATACCTGATGACAATCATGTATTGCTAAAGGCTCCAAGAAATCATAATCTTTATACATTTGACTTGAATGATGTCAAACCAGAAGGTGATCTAACATGTTTGGTGGCTAAAGCATCTTTGGATGAATCTACAAAATGGCATAGAAGGATGTCACATGTTAATTTCAAAGTCATCGACAAACTTGCTAAAGATGGACTTATTCATGGACTTCCTTCCAAGATCTTCACCAATGAGCATAATTGTGTGGCTTGTAACAAGGGTAAGCAACACAAAGCTTCTTATAAAGCCATTACCGCTGTGAGCACAATCTCAGAACCATTGCAGCTACTTCACATGGATCTTTTTGGTCCAACATCCATCAGGAGTATTGATCATAAGTACTTCTGCTTGGTAATCACTGATGCTTTCAGCAGATTCAGTTGGACATTCTTTTTGGTGACTAAAGATCAAGCCTTTTAGGCACTTAAGGAATTTAAGGCTCTCATTGAAAATCAACTTAACAAGAAGATTAAGGGTATTAGGTGTAACAATGGGACAGAGTTCAAAAATGCTAATCTCATTGAACTTTATGGTTTAAAGGGTATTAAAAGAGACTATAGCACTCCTAGGACTCCACAACAGAATGGAGTTGCAGAAAGGAAGAATAGAACCCTTATAGAGGCTGCAAGATCTATGCTTGCTGTCTCTAAACTTCCCACCATGTTTTGGACTGAGGCAGTTGGCACTGCTTGTTATGTATTGAATAGGGTTTTGATTACTAGACCTCATAATAAGACACCATATAAGCTACTGACAGGCAAGAAACCTACCATTGAACATTTGAAACCTTTTGGTTGTCAGGTGACCATTCTAAACACAAGTGATCACTTAGGAAAATTTGAAGCAAAAGCTCCTGAAGGGTATATTGTTGGTTACTCAGCTCATAGCAAGGCTTACAGGGTATATAACTTGGCTGCAAAGAAGATAGAAGAGACTCTTAACCTAAAATTTCTGGAGGAGAATGTAAATGTTCAAGGAATAGGTCATGAATGGTATTTTGACCTTGATTATCTTACAGATTATTTGGGGTATGCTAGACACAAGACTAACCCCTCTACAGGTATACAAGTGTCATCTTCTAACAATACAGGTACCCTACAGGATGATTCAGACAGTGATTCAGAATGTGACGAACCCACTATTGTCGTAACTACTCTCCCAATTCAAATAGCAGATCCTCCTAACAAAGAAGCCTCTGATGCCAAATCTGCTGATGATGTGGAAAACTCAACCTATGCAGAAGATCTTGCTAGACTCAAAAAGCAAGAACATGCAGCTGCTGAGGAAGCTAAAAGACTTGGTCTTGAATTTGCTCAAGTCACTGAAGCACTCTTAAAACAAGCTGCTATTGAAGAGAGCAGAAAAACTAGTTCTGCTGATACGTCTGCAGATGCAGCTGCTGATACTGCTGAAGGCATTTCTGCTGTAGTTCCTGTTTCCACTGAAACATCCACAAGCTTGGATGAACCTTATGGCAGGTTTCCACTCCCTTCAGATCTTGCTAATGTTGAGCAAGGTGATGGCATTTTTCAATCAGCTTCTTATGATGAAGACTTTGCTCCTACATTAACCAATCTTGATACCTCCATTGATGTTAATCCTGTTGCAACTAAAAGGATCAACACCATTCATCCACAAGATAATATACTTGGTGATCCAAATGCTATGGTTCTCACCAGGAGTGCCATTAAGAATACCAAGTTTGGGCAATGTGCATTTCTGACTTATGTATCCACTCAGAAGAGAGACAATCACACAGATCAAAAGCATTGTTTGTTTACTTGTTTCTTGTCCCAAGTTTAACCAACAAGCATTAAACAGGCTTTGAGTGAACCTAGTTGGGTTGAAGCTATGCAGGAAGAGGTGCAACAATTCAAGAATCAAGATGTGTGGGTCCTTGTTGATCTTCCTGTAGGGAAAATTGCAATTGGGACCAAGTGGATCTTAAAATGCAAGAGGGATGCCAGAGAAAATAAAGTACATCCATAACAAACACCAGTCAACATCAAGCATACAAAATACATCTTTAATAAACAACTAAACCAACAAACCACCACCTCCCAAAGCCCAAACCCTCTACTCCATCTTCCTCTTCCCTTTGCCCAAGCCCTTTGGGTCAGGCATCCTCTTGTGAACCCCTTTGGATTGCATATCCTTGTTCCAGAGATTGGGAGCAGCAAGACCTAGAACCACCTTCAATGGACCCTTGTTCCTCTTTGAGGACTGTGGCTCTTCAGGGACAGAAATCTTCCTCATATCTGCACACTCCTTCTCCATTTCAGAAGTCAGGAATGCTGTGATAGGAGTAAAATTAGGGACAACCATAGCTAGAGGATTTGGAGCTTCCTCTGCTTCATTGGTTTCTTCTGATGAGGTTGGAGATGGACAAAACTCAGAAGGGCCTTCACCTAGGTAGTAATATGCTCTTTGGATTTGAGGTATGTCAAAGGTGGAGTCTGATGATGAGTTAGAAGAAATTTCAATGATTTTGGGGGATGGTTTCATAATTTGGGTGTTGAGAAAGACTTTGGTGGTATGTTTTTAGTGTACTAATGGGTTGTGAGTAGCTTATGCTTTGAAGACTTCTTTATAAAGACTTGATTTGGGTTTAATGTAAGTAAATGCAAGTTAATGGGAGGTAGTTGAGTCAGTAGCAATTACTAATTGTGCAAGTTGTCCACTTAAGTGGATTCTTCGGATGAAAGTCAATGGGTTTGACCACATGCTGCTGATAATGTCTATTTTGTTCTTAAGTGTGTTCCTGCTGATGGTTTATTAGAGATCACTTTATTCAGGGGAATGCAAATCTTTCAGAAGAATTAAAATTAATTAAACACGAACAAGGCAAAATTTTTATTGATTCTTCAGAAGTACAATACAGGACAATAAAATTGAAAGTTTAACACAAGTTCCTATTCTACTTTGCCCTTGCCCTTACCTTCCACAGTCTTCTCCTTGCCTTTGTTGTTGATGTTGAAGATTCCTTGCCACTGAGGACAGGGCAACCCCATCACTATCTTTCTTGTCTTTGGCAATGGGGGATTTAATTTTCTTCTTCTTGGACGAGAGGTCTGAGGCTTCTCCGGGGTTGTGGGGTTGTAGAGTGCATCATTCTCATCATCCTCTTCATCAGAAGAAGTGAAGATGAAGGGAGACTCATCAGGATTGAGAACTCTGTTTGCCCTCTCCAATGCATTCCACTTTCTTTCCATCTCTCTCTGGTATTCTGGATCATCAATTTCAGAATGGTATGGTGGAAGATCCTCTGATGACGATGAACTTGGAGTAGGTACATCATGATTCTTCTTCTTGGCTTGTTCTTTTGTGAGACCTCGAGGAAGTGTTGGCATTCTGAGTGGTGTTGGAGATGTTAGTGATTTAGACGTATCAGATGAGTCAGAAGAAAGGTTGATGATACTTTGATTGGACGCCATGGTTGTATTGTTGATTGGTGGAATTGTAATTAGGGATTTGATTTGTGTGGAGAGATTTGGGAATATTATCCTTTATTTATAAGATCATCCCAACCGCGTGTCTTTATTATCATAAATGCGAGGTGGTTTGGAGATAATTAAGGGTTATTTGAAATTTGAATAAAGAGATTTTTCAAAGATATTTGGTTTCCACTGAAGGTGTGATTCTGCTGATTGATTCTGCGGAAGGTACTATTGAATGAATGGTTGACTGTAGGCAACGATTGACTATTTTCTGCGGATTGACCATTTGGTTTCTGCCGTTTGACTTGGTTTCTTCGGATGAGTCAATTTAATTGGGATTTTATTCAGTTGATTATTGGTCAAAGATTACTTTCCAATAATTCATATCAGTTTCATTCCACGTTTGGTAACTTCCATAATTAACCAAGACGTGCATATCCCACTCACAAATTAACTGATTCCCTCTCACTATAAAATTGTTAAAAACCATTTAAACATTCTTCAGCACTCCCAACCCTAATTTCTTATTCTCAATTAATGGCTGAACTACTTTTCAAAGGTGATCATAACAAACATGCCTTTCTTGGTCGTGGTAAGGGTGATGAAGATTATGTGGGTATGATAGAATTTTTCCAAAGATCCAAGATTCAGTATGCCTTGATCCATTATCCAAATGTTATTCATGAATCTTTGGTTGTACAATTTTGGGAAACGGCAAGTACCATGACTGTTGAAGATGGACCAACAGAGATTGTTGCTATGCTAGATGGGGAAGAATGTGTGGTTACTGAGTCATTGGTCAGAACTCAACTGCAATTGGATGATGAAGTTGGGGTAACTGATTTGCCTAAGGAAGAGAAACTTACAGGTATTCGGGCTACTGGTTATAGTGGTGATGGGAAAGTGTGGTACAAGAATCTGTTTTGTCCTAAATGGAGGTTTTTGACACATACTTTGCTTCAGTGTATGAGTTCTAAGTCTGGTGGATGGGATCAATTTTCTTCAGACATTGCTCTTGCCATTGTGTGTCTCTGTCAGGGAAGAACCTTTAATTTTTCTAAGTATATCTTTAAGGAAATTGTATATAATGTTAAGGATACCAAACTTAAATATCTAATGTATCCTAGGTTTCTTCAAATTATTTTAGGTATTCAGACTAATGACCCTACCCATTTGCCTGTTAAAGGTTTATCTAAAAAGTTGTTTTCTCAAATGAAAATTAAATTTACAGGAGAACACAGACCCTTACTCCCAGCTATGTTGCCTGCTGGCAATGCTCCTAATGGAGTAGCTGCTGATGCCCCTGTGGGCAATCCCCCTGATGGAGTGGCTGCTGATGCATCTGCTGGTGGTCAGGATCCTTCTGATGCTCAAGCACTAGAGGATTCTCTTGACAGAACTGAAGTGGCTCCTGATGTAAGTGCATCAATTGCTCCTGATGTTCAGCCACCACCCTCTCTTAGGTCACCCACACCTGTACCTTCTCCAATCGATATTAATTCTCCTGAGCATGTGCTTAATGAGAACTTAGGTCCTGACCAACCTGTACACTCACCACAATATACAAGACTTCCAACACCTAGTCCATTGAGACCTCATTTTGAGGATCATGTAGATGTAGATGTAGATTTACATTATTCTACTCATAGGACCAATGATGCTTCCAATGCCACAGATATCCCTGTTGGTGGAACTGAAGGTCCTGTTACTCTTACTTCTGTATCTGCTTTGTTGAACAGGTATGTAACTAAGGTGGACAAGTTGGAGAATGATCTGAATTTCACCAAAAAGAATCTTAGTAACGCTGTTCTGACTCTCATTTGGAAGAGTTAAGAAGTTGGAGGCTAAGCTCAAGAAAAGGAAGAGACAAGGTGTTGTATATGAATCAGATGAGGAATCTACTAAAGCATCTGACACAATTGATTTGGAAGGTCTTGAACTTCTTGCTGCTACCACATTGGATAGTGTTCAGAAGAATGCTGCTGCTGCTAGGCCTGCATCATCTCTTCATTCTACTGATGATAGGCCTGCACCAACAACTGATGCTATTCCTTCTGCTGATACAAGTGTTCCAAAGGATTCAAGAATAACTTATGTCGGGAGAAAGCATTCTGCTGATAAGACTTCTGCTGATGTTCCTAGGAAGGAATCTTTTCCTACTCCTATGCCAGAAGTGGGTACTCATGATACATCAACAGATATTCAAGTTGATATTCCTGATGATTCTATTCACAAGTCTTCCGTTCCTCCTGAGACTACTACAATTAAGAAAGACAAAGGAAAGTCCATCATGGTTGATCAGGACATTCCTTCAAGAGTGAAGTGAAAGGTGGAACTTGCTAATGAAAAACTTAGTGAGATTGTTGCTGCACACTTGCAAGATAAAGAGAATGTTGCAGCTACAAAGGTTTAGTTGGATATGAAAGCCTCAAAAGCACTTGCTAGGAAAATACAAGTTGATTTGGATAAGATGGGAACTCCATTTACTAGTACTCTGCCTGCTGAAAGATAAAAGGAACTAGATGAAATAGCTAAGAATCTTTCTGCAGAGCAATGGGAAAATTTGGCTGAAAAGGCTGCTACTAAGACTAATTTGGGTGAGTCTGTACTTGGAGTTAATAACCCTGATTTTGTTCAGATGATGGTTGAAAGAGGAAAGTTGCAGAGAAAACAAGAGGCAGAGAGAAAAGCTAAGCATCTCAGGGAAAGACCTTGGACTAAGGCAGAAATAAAGAAATACATGAGGAATTTTGTCAAGAATCTGGGATGTTCTATGTTTGGGTCAGGATGGACTCAAAAGAAGGTTTGGGGATTTTCAGATAAACAGCTCACCTTCTACTATGACAAAATCATTTCCAATCTTCATTATTCTGGTATACATGTCCAAGATGTCTTAGAGATAAGGGGTAGACTTTTGGATGGGCATGTTGCTAAGAGAACCAGGCTTAATGATACTGCTGATCAGCCTGCTGAGTCCATTGGGTCATTTCATGGTGGTAAGGAGAAAGTGCATTCTCCTTCAGTGTTGCCTCAGATGGATGATACTCCTGATGCTTCTCATCATGATACTGCTGAATCTCAACCTGATATTACTGAAGCTTCACATGATGTTTCACATGATGCTTCAGCAGATACTCCAATAGAAGTACCTGATGATGATGATTCTGCAGATGTTCCTGCTGATGTCTCAGCACAATTTACTCCTGATGCTTACAAACAAGTGCCTAATGAAGAACCTGCTGATGGTCCTTCAATTCCTGTTACTACTGGCACTAGGAGAAAGTATAAAGCTATAAAGAGGAAGGCTCCTAAGGATGCTCCTTTAGAGGATAGTACTTTCATTGACTATGCTTCTGATGATGGCCAAGATCCTGTTGTTTGGGAGAAAATTGTGAAATGGGAACTTGTTGATTCTCTGCTTGGTCAACGACAAGTGAATGTCATACATAGACAAGATGGCTCTACCAACACATTCCTTTTTCTGAGCCAAATCTTGCACATGGTGAACAAGCAAGATCTTCTCTCGCTTTATGATTGGGTTACCAATTATTATCAAACTCATTCCCCTGATGAAATTGGAATGTATTTGATGGGGGATTTACAAATTTTGTGTGATTCTCATCGTGGTGATTCTGGTGTGAAGTTTCAAGTATGGAAAGGTCAGAAGACATGGGTGGTTGACTATTGAAAGTTCTTTCCTCTTCCTAATGTTCATATGATTGTTACCACCACTAGTAAGACCTTATACTGCTGGGCTGATGTTCTTTATGCAATTACAATGGAAGTGATGAATCTCATGCTGGAGACAAAACTTTCTGTTCGTTTGGATATGACTGAGAATAATCTTCATCTTGCTGAACAATTGATAAGGTTCATCAGAAGAAGTATCTTGACTAAGCAGGAACTGAAAACTAAGTATGGTATTCAAATGGAATCATATTTGCAATGAGCTGGTCTTGGTATGGTAATTTGTTGTATATTTGATTTCTTTTCTTTATGTGTTTAGTAAAAAAAAAAAAAAAAAATAACTAACATATTTGTACAGTTTTGTGTATGTTGTATGCAGGTTTGGTGTTGATTCTTATCACACTTTCTCTAGTCATCAACTTACCTGATGTTGAATATTCCATCAAAAAGTTGGCTAGTCCAAAGAGTACAACTTTGGTAAAGACACATCAAATCTGTTGATAGCTGTACTGGTTTGCTTAAAACCATAGGGTACTCAACTCACCCATGCTTCATTGCTGAGAGTTGAAATGGTTGTCAATTGACCATGGATTTTTCCTTTTTGGATTCCAAATAATTGGCTAACCCACATGTATATGGCTTGTGGTAAGGGCAGTGGAAAACCATTTTGGCATTCAATTGACTAAGATGATTTTTCATCAATAATTGACTAGTCCTGAGCAAACGGCTACAGGTAAAGACTTCTCAAATCCGTTTATTGCTGATGATTTGCTAAAAATCATATACTTTGGGTCATCAGTGTACCATAGTTTATTAACTGAGAACACTTGGCTACTCCAGTAGTGATGACTATTAGTAAAGAGACATCAAATCCATTATTTTCAATGATTCACCTCTCACAGGAGTTAACACACCTGGATGTGATGAGAATAGTATGAAACTAATTTGTTTTGATGTACATTTGGTCTTGTGTTGCTGCAAAGAATGGTGTTTTTCAAATACTTGCTGATCATAGAGATTCTACTTATGTTGATTCATTGCTGCTGATGTTCATCCTTAATCCTCTTGTTTGTGCTATTGGCGATCTATCAAGAAATCTTGAACTTAACTGTGTCAAATTCAAGATTAGGGGAGGATTGTAAGGAATTATTGGAGGATTGTAAGGAATTATTGGAATTATTAGAAAAAATATATTGATCTATGATGAAGTTGGCACTGCTTGTTATGTATTGAATAGGGTGTTGATTACTAGACCTCATAATAAGACACAATATGAGCTACTGACAGGGAAGAAACCTACCATTGAACACTTGAAACCTTTTGGTTGTCAGGTGACCATTCTAAACACAAGTGATCACTTAGGCAAATTTGAAGCAAAAGCTGCTGAAGGGTATATTGTTGGTTACTCAACTCATAGCAAGGCTTACAGGGTATATAACTTGGCTGCAAAGAAGATAGAAGAGACTCTTAACCTAAAATTTCTGGAGGAGAATGTAAATGTTCAAGGAACAGGTCATGAATGGTATTTTAACCTTGATTATCTTACAGATTATTTGGGGTATGATAGACACAAGACTAACCCCTCTGCAGGTATACAAGTGTCATCTTCTAACAATGCAGGTACCCTATAGGATGATTCAGACAGTGATTCAGAATGTGATGAACCCACTGTTGTTGTAACTACTCTCCCAATTCAAATAGCAGATCCTCCTAACAAAGAAGCCTCTGATGCCAAATCTGCTGATGATGTGGAAAACTCAACCTATGCAGAAGATCTTGCTAGACTCAAAAAGCAAGAACATGCAGCTGCTGAGGAAGCTAAAAGACTTGGTCTTGAATTTGCTCAAGACACTGAAGCACTCTTAAAACAAGTTGCTGTTGAAGAGAGCAGAAAAACTAGTTCTGCTGATACGTCTGCAGATGCAGCTACTGATACTGCTGATGGAGATTCTGCTGAAGGCATTTCTGCTGCAGTTCCTGTTTCTACTGAAACATCCACAAGCTTGGATGAACCTTATGGCAGGTTTCCACTCCCCTCAGATCTTGCTAATGTTGAGCAAGGTGATGGCATTTTTCAATAAGCTTCTTATGATGAAGACTTTGCTCCTACATTAACCAATCTTGATACCTCCATTGATTTTAATCCTGTTGCAACTAAAAGGATCAACACCATTCATCCACAAGATAATATACTTGGTGATCCAAATGCTATAGTTCTCACTAGGAGTGCCATTAAGAATACCAAGTTTGGGCAATGTGCATTTCTGACTTATGTATCCACTCAGAAGAGAGACAATCACACAGATCAAAAGCATTGTTTGTTTACTTGTTTCTTGTCCCAAGTTGAACCAACAAGCATTAAACAGGCTTTGAGTGAACCTAGTTGGTTTGAAGCTATTCAAGAAGAGATGCAACAATTCAAGAATCAAGATGTGTGGGTCCTTGTTGATCTTCCTGTAGGGAAAATTGCAATTGGGACCAAGTGGATCTTAAAATGCAAGAGGGATGCCAGAGGTATTGTGTTGAGAAATAAAGCAAGAGTGGTGGCTCAAGGTTTTAGACAAGAAGAAGGGATTGACTATACTGAGGTCTTTGCACCTGTTGCTAGGGTTGAGGCAATTAGATTATTTTTAGCCTTTGCCTCATACATGGGGTTTAAGGTCTATCAGGTGGATGTCAAGAGTGCCTTCCTCTATGGTAAAATTGAAGAGGAGGTATATGTTACTCAACCACAGGGCTTTGAAGACCCCTATCATCCTAAGAAGGTGTACAAAGTTGTCAAGGCACTTTATGGACTTCACCAAGAGCATGGTATGCTAGACTGTCTACATTTCTTTTGGAGCATGGCTACAGAAGAGGAGCTATTGACAAGACCCTCTTTATTAAGAAAAACTCCAGGGACATCATTCTAGTACAGGTCTATGTGGATGATATTATTGTTGGATCCACAAAGGAAGCATGGTGCACGGAATTTGAAGAATTGATGAAAGGTGAATTTCAGATGAGTGCAATGGGGGAGTTAACCTTTTTCTTAGGGCTACAAGTCAAACAACAACCTGAAGGGATTTTTATCCATCAGGAGAAGTATGTTAAAGATATTTTTAAAAAGTTTGACTTTGAACTTCTGAGGATTGCTACTACTCCATATGAACCACCCAAGCTTAAGAATCCACATGAACAAGATGAGGCTGTGAATGTTCACCTTTATAGGTCCATGATTGGATCACTCATGTATCTCACAGCTTCTAGGCCTAACATTACCTTTGCTATCAGTGCTTGCTCAAGACATCAAGTCACTCCACTGACTTCCCACCTAAATGCAGTAAAGAAGATTTTCAAGTACATCAAAGGCCAACCCAAGCTAGGTCTCTGGTACCCAAGGGAATCACCATTTGTGTTGGAGGCTTACAGTGATAGTGACTACGCTGGAGCTAATTTGGATAGGAAATCCACAACAGGAGGTTGTCAATTTCTTGGAAGAAGACTCATCTCTTGGCAGTGCAAGAAACAAACCATAGTGGCTACTTCTACTACTGAAGCAGAATATGTTGCTGCTGCAAATTGTTGTGGTCAGGTACTTTGGATTCAGAATCAGATGTTGGATTATGGGTTTAACTTTATGAACACTAAAATCTACATTGATAATTAAAGTACTATTTCTATTGTTAAAAATCCTATTTTTCATCAGAGAACTAAACATATAGAAATTAGGCACCATTTCATAAGAGATGCAAATGAGAAGCATCTAATTCAAGTGCTTAAAATTCATACTGATGATAATGTGGCTGATTTATTAACAAAAGCATTTGATGGACCTAGGTTTAATCACCTAGTTGTCAACATTGGGATGGTTAATCCTTGAATGTTATGTTTGAGGGGAGGCATAAGCCTCAGGGGAGGCATATGCCTCAGGGGAGGATTGTACTTGTTGTATATTATGTAGATTATTATGTTTACTAACTATGTCTTGCAGGTTTCTTACTAACCTTGTATATTATTATGATTGTTCTTTTGTGTTTTGTTTGAATGTTTGGTTGCAGGTTATGTTCCTGCTGATGTACAAAGATCTACACTACTTCTATCAGTGGAATCAGATGTAAAAGACATAAAAGTAAGATCTTTTATTATTCAGAGAAAATAAAGTACATCCATAACAAACACCAGTCAACATCAAGCATACAAAAGACATCTTTAACAAACAACCAAACCAACAAACCACCACCTCCCAAAGCCCAAACCTTCTACTCCATCTTCCTCTTCCCTTTGCCCAAGTCCTTTGGGTCAGGCATCCTCTTGTGAACCCCTCTGGACTGCATATCCTTGTTTCAGAGATTGGGAGCAGCAAGACCCAGGACCACCTTTAATGGACCCTTGTTCCTCTTTGAGGACTGTGGCTCTTCAGGGACAGAGATCTTCCTCATATCTGCACACACCCTCTCCATTTCAGAAGTCAGGAATGCTGTGACAGGAGTAAAATTAGGGACAACCATAGCTAGAGGATTTGGAGCTTCCTCTGCTTCATTAGTTTCTTCTGATGAGGTTGGAGATGGACAAAACTCAGAAAGGCCTTCACCTAGGTAGTAATATGCTCTTTGGATTTGAGGTATGTCAAAGGTGGAGTCTGATGATGAGTCAGGAGAAATTTCAGTGATTTTGGGGGATGGTTTCATAATTTGGGTGTTGAGTAAGGCTTTGGTGGTATGTTTTTAGTGTACTAATGGGTTGTGAGTAGCTTATGCTTTGAAGACTTCTTTATAAAGACTTGATTTGGGTTTAATGTGAGTAAATGCAAGTTAATGGGAGGTAGTTGAGTCAGTAGCAATTACTAATTGTGCAAGTTGTCCACTTAAGTGGATTCTTCAGATGAAAGTCAATGGGTTTGACCACATGCTGCTGATAATGTCTATTTTGTTCTTAAGTGTGTTCCTGCTGATGGTTTATTAAAGATTACTTTATTCAGGGGAATGCAAATCTTTCAGAAGAATTAAAATTAAGTAAACACAAACAAGGCAAAATATTTATTGATTCTTCAGAAGTACAATACAGGACAATAAAATTGAAAGTTTAACACAAGTTCCTATTCTACTTTGCCCTTGCCCTTGCCTTCCACAGTCTTCTTATTGCCTTTGTTGTTGATGCTGAAGATTCCTTGCCACTGAGGACAGGGCAACCCCATCACTATCTTTCTTGTCTTTGGCAATAGGGGATTTAATTTTCTTCTTCTTGGACGAGAGGACTGAGGCTTCTCCGGGGTTGTGGGGTTGAAGAGTGCATCATTCTCATCATCCTCTTCATCAGAAGAAGTGAAGATGAAGGGAGACTCATCAGGATTGGGAACTCTGTTTGCCCTCTCCAATGCATACCACTTTCTTTCCATCTCTCTCTGGTATTCTGGATCATCAATTTCAGAAGGGTATGGTGGAAGATCCTCTGATGATGATGAACTTGGAACAGGTACATCATGTTTCTTCTTCTTGGCTTGTTCTTTTGTGAGACCTCGAGGAAGTGTTGGCATTCTGAGTGGTGTTGGAGATGTTAGTGATTCAGACGTATCAGATGATTCAGAAGAAAGGTTGATGATACTTTGATTGGATGCCATGGTTGTATTGTTGATTGGTGGAATTGTAATTAGGGATTTGATTTGTGTGGAGAGATTTGGGGATAATTATCCTTTATTTATAAGATCATCCCAACCGCGTGTCTTTATTATCATAAATGTGAGGTGGTTTGGAGATAATTAAGGGTTATTTGAAATTTGAATAAAGAGATTTTTCAAAGATATTTGGTTTCCACTGAAGGTGTGATTCTGCTGATTGATTCCGCGGAAGGTACTGTTGAATGAACGGTTGACTGTAGTCAACGATTGACTATTTTCTGCGGATTGACCATTTGGTTTCTGCCGTTTGACTTGGTTTCTTCGGACGAGTCAGTTTAATTGGGATTTTATTCAGTTAATTATTGGTCAAAGATAACTTTCCAATAATTCATATCAGTTTCATTCCACGTTTGGTAACTTCCATAATTAACCAAGATGTGCATATCCCACTCACAAATTAACTGATTCACTCTCACTATAAAATTGTTAAAAACCATTTCAACATTCTTCAGCACTCCCAACCCTAATTTCTTATTCTCAATGAATGGCTAAACTACTTTTCAAAGGTGATCATAACAAACATGCCTTTCTTGGTCGTGGTAAGGGTGATGAAGATTATGTGGGTATGATAGAATTTCTCCAAAGATCCAAGATTCAGTATGCCTTGATCCATTATCCAAATGTTATTCATGAATCTCTGGTTGTACAATTTTGGGAAACGGAAAGTACCTGGACTGTTGAATATGGACCAACAGAGATTGTTGCTATGGTAGATGAGGAAGAATGTGTGGTTACTGAGTCATTGGTCAGAACTCAACTACAATTGGATGATGCAGGTGGGGTAACTGATTTGCCTAAGGAAGAGATACTTACAGGTATTCGGGCTACTGGTTATAGTGGTGATGGGAAAGGGTGGTACAAGAATCTGTTTTGTCCTAAATGGAGGTTTTTGACACATACTTTGCTTCAGTGTATGACTTCTAAGTCTGGTGGATGGGATCAATTTTCTACAGATATTGCTCTTGCCATTTTGTGTCTCTCTCAGGGAAGAACCTTTAATTTTTCTAAGTATATCTTTAAGGAAATGCTAGATAATGTTAAGGATACCAAACTTAAATATCTAATGTATCCTAGGCTTCTTCAAATTATTTTAGGCATTCAGACTAATGACCCTACCCATTTTCCTGTTAAGGGTTTATCTAAAAAGTTGTTTTCTCAAATGAAAATTAAATTTATAGGAGAACACAGACCCTTACTCCCAGCTATGTTGCCTGCTGGCAATGCTCCTGATGGAGTAGCTGCTGATGCAGCTGCTAATGCCCCTGTGGGCAATCCCCCTGATGGAGTGGCTGCTGATGCAGCTGCTAGTGCCCAGGATCCTTCTGATGCTCAAGCACTAGAGGATTCTCCTGACAAAACTGAAGTGGTTCCTGATGCAAGTGCATCAGTTGCTCCTGATGTTCAGCCACCACCCTCTCCTAGGTCACCCACACCTGTACCTTCTCCAATGGATATTAATTCTCCTGAGCATGTGCTTAATGAGAACTTAGGTCCTGACCAACCTGTGCACTCACCACAATATACAAGACTTCCAACACCTAGTCCATTGAGACCTCATTTTGAGGATCATGTAGATGTAGATGTAGATTTACATTATTCTACTCACATGACCAATGATGCTTCCAATGCCACAGATATCCCTGTTGGTGGAACTGAAGGTCCTGTTACTCTTACTTCTGTATCTGCTTTGTTGAACAGGTATGTAACTAAGGTGGACAAGTTGGAGAATGATCTGAATTTCACCAAAAAGAATCTTAGTAATGTTGTTCTGACTCTCATTAGAAGAGTTAAGAAGTTGGAGGCTAAGCTCAAGAAAAGGAAGAGACAAGGTGTTGTATATGAATCAGATGAGGAATCTACTAAAGCATCTGACACAATTGATTTGGAAGGTCTTGAACTTCTTGCTGCTACCACATTGGATAGTGTTCAGAAGAATGTTGCTGCTGCTAGGCCTGCACCATCTCTTCATTCTACTGATGATAAGCCTGCACCAACTACTGATTCTGTTCCTTCTAATGATACAAGTGTTCCCAAGGATTCATGAGTAACTTATGTCAGGAGAAAGCATTCTGCTGATAAGACTTCTGCTGATGTTCCTAGGAAGGAATCTTTTCCTACTCCTATGCCAGAAGTAGGTACTCACGATACGTCAGCAGATATTCAAGTTGATATTCCTGATGATTCTATTGACAAGTCTTCTGTTCCTCCTGAGACTACTACAATTAAGAAAGACAAAGGAAAGTCCATCATGGTTGATCAGGACATTCCTTCAAGAGTGAAGTCAAAGGCGGAACTTGCTAATGAAAAACTTAGTGAGATTGCTGCTGCACACTTGCAAGATAAAGAGAATGTTGCAGCTACAAAGGTTCAGTTGGATATGAAAGCCTCAGAAACACTTGCTAGGAAAATACAAGCTGATTTGGATAAGATGGGAACTCCATTTACTAGTACTCTGCCTGCTAAAAGACAAAAGGAACTAGATGAAATAGCTAAGAATCTTTCTGCAGAGCAATGGGAAAATTTAGCTGAAAAGGCTGCTACTAAGCCTAATTTGGGTGAATCTGTACTTGGAGTTAATAACCCTGATTTTGTTCAGATGATGGTTGAAAGAGGAAAGTTGCAGAGAAAAGAGGAGGCAGAGAGAAAAGCTAAGCATCTCAGAGAAAGACCTTGGACAAAGGCAGAAATAAAGAAATAAATGAGGAATTTTGTCAAGAATCAGGGATGGTGTATGTTTGGGTCAGGATGGACTCAAAAGAAGGTTTGAGGATTTTCAGATAAACAGCTCACCTTCTACTATGACAAAATCATTTCCAATCATCATTCCTCTGGTATACATGTCCAAGATGTCTTAGAGATAAGGGGTAGACTTTTGGATGGGCCTGTTGCTAAGAGAACCAGGCTTAATGATACTGCTGATCAGCCTGCTGTGTCCATTGGGTCATTTCATGGTGGTAAGGAGAAAGTGCATTCTCCTTCAGTGTTGCTTCAGATGGATGATACTCCTGATGCTTCTCATCATGATACTGCTGAATCTCAACCTGATATTACTGAAGCTTCACATGATGTTTCACATGATGCTTCAGCAGATACTCCAATAGAAGTACCTGATGATGATGATTCTGCAGATGTTCCTACTGATGTCTCAGCACAATTTACTCCTGATGCTTACAAACAAGTGCCTAAAGAAGAACCTGCTGATGGTCCTTCAATTCCTGTTACTACTGGCACTAGGAGAAAGTATAAAGCTATAAAGAGGAAGGCTCCTAAGGATGCTCCTTTAGAGGATAGTACTTTCATTGACTATGCTTCTGATGATGGCCAAGATCCTGTTATTTGGGAGAAAATTGTGAAATGGGAACTTGTTGATTCTCTGCTTGGTCAAGGACAAGTGAATGTCTGTAGGATACTCATAATCTTAAACACGTATGGTTTCTTGTGGTTATATGGATCGAATTAGATGAAATTAGAGAGATGTAGAAAGAAAGGTGGGAGCCTTTTAGAGAGAGAAACAATGTGTGTATTAGATTGAACTAATGAAAGGTCCAACCCTCTCCATTGGGTGTGAGAGGGTATATATACTACAACTACTTGGTGCTCCATGAAACGAGCTGTAGAGTGAGCTGACAGAGGGTAAAGACCCGACCCACTTTACGAATAATATTTACATATTTAACTACTAATAAACTACGTACTAACTATAATAAGGATAATTCTACGAGCTATGTGACGCTTAGCAATACTTGGGGTGACTGAGTCTTTAACTGAATAATCGTATTCCTAACAATCTCCCCCTAAGGGAGGTTACCCCAGAAGATAAGTACTGAATACTTACATCCTTGAAATCTTGTAGCTCGTAGACTTTGATTCTTCAAACATGTCTTTGTAAATTAAGCAGCAGACTCTGGATGGCTTGTTCAATGAGTTGGATGATCTTTGGCATTACTTCGAGTTCATCATCCAAATGAGTATCTGCAAGTCATCTTATATAGTAATGTCTCCATGTGATTTGAACATCTTTGAGTTGACATGCTCACACTTTTCTGGATCATGATCTTCTGCATCAGAGTTGTGGAAGCATAGATGAGACCTAATCAATGATCATGATTTCTTAGATAGTGATGTTGAAGTGCGAGCATGTGGTGATGAATCAGCATCTTTTCTGCAATCAACCGCAACCGTCATAAATTCCTGCAAGCAAACAGTTAGCAACAAATCATCTGGTACTTATAGGTTTAGAATTCGAGATCATCAACAGCATAGTGTGAAGTTTCCTTCTAACCCTTACTGTCACAACCCACAATTTCAGGTCATTTTTCCAAACTTCGACATTCTACTATTCACAAATTACTATTCATCGATCACTATTCATCATTTTACTATTCATCATTTTTGAGGTCAATTTGACATTCCGAGACACATTCAGAAATTTTACTATTCACTTGACACTATTCATTTCCGAGAGAAAACCACTATTCACGTGCATTACTCATGTCGTCGTAAATTTAGTTTACGAGTGTTCAAATTCGCGTAACCGTATTGGTTCAGGAGCGAATTCATGCATTATTATCAGGGACATTTCATACGGACTAGAAATAGTCTGCATATCATCATTAGGGCACTTGCATGCTATTCCACTCGTAGGATAATTAAATTTATACTTTTGGTACAATTAACGATTTACGTACGTTTATTTTAAATAAACACTAATACACGAACTATAAATGTGTCTAACATGTCCGACACTCCCGACTATGATCCCAATATATTTTTATACTCATTTCTATAATATAAAAACTATAATATTAATTTACCCGGTATTTTGGAAATTTTTTTATTACGTATCATACGTTTAACTTAATAACGACGGTTTTCACCAAAATTAAACGATAATCACCCAAACTCTCCGTACTTGTACCCGGCATATTTTTACAATTTTTACGACTTTATTACGTCCCGAATAACTTCAATAAAATTTATTTCTAACAAACCCGGTACCCGATTAAACCTAAAACTAACTTAACTACATAATACTACTAACTTTTTCCTAATTAAACCCTAGACCGTTTCCCCCCTTTCCCTCCTTTATGGACCGGCCACCCCCCCCCCCCCCCCCCCCCTTGGTCTTAAAATATCTAAACCACACCAACTAAATTAAATGCTTACCAAACAATTGTCTCTTTGTATATATTAAACTTTTTTTCACTCATTTATCACAAAATCACTTTTCTTGCACAAGTAAACTTTTTCTCTTCATTTCTCTTGGGGTGTAATTCAAACTAGGGTGTTCAAGGAGCAAGGAGAACAAATTTTACAAGATCTTGGTATAAACTTGATCATATAGTCATCCTTGTTGGAGTTTTGAAATAAAAACTCAAGGATTAGTAGGTTTTTATCATCCAAACTCTCTAAACCTTCAAGTAAGTTAACAAACTCATTTTTATGATTTTTACAAGTTATTACCATGTTTATATAATTTTCTTACAAGATCTCATACATGCATTAACTTATACCACTCTATTTTTGTACATATTTAACTTTGAGCCCTAGAAATGAACACATGAGTAACCCTTGTTAGACCTAGTGGATTGATGATGTTTAAGGACCCATGACACCCTAAGAAGGTGTATGGTAGGATTAGATTAGCTTTGTGGTGTTTGAAAGTGGTTTGATGGAGGATGGAACAAGTTTGGAGACTTGAAAATGGTTTTTGAAACAATAAGATTACCTACTGTCCCTATTTTAATTTCGTGGGAAAATCAGTAGATGGTGGCCAAGTTTTGACCAAAGATTTAGAAAATACATTCAAAAACGAAACTTTAGGCGAAAGAATGGACTAAAACAAGCTTATAACGAAGGAGATATGATTTTTGCAAATTTAACGACGAAAACTACTTTTACAAAAACTGCTTGCTGTTTGGCAGATTTCAATGGGTAAAAAGAGGCATTAAACGTAACCTAAAGGAGCCGAGTTGTCAAAAATGTACTAGTATATACAAAGACGAATCCGTGGACATAAAGAACAAGGAAAACGAGCTTAAAACGACCGAGTTATACCCATTTTAACACCGTCAAAACTATATATATATTTTTGGTCACAAATAAAAATAATAACGTACGTATTAAGTGGTATATTTTCTAGAAACGTTACTAAGGACTATTTTCTTATCAAATGAATACATACGACCCGAAGGAATATTTATACGACATGACGACGTCATTCTAAGGTTTTGATACTTGGAACATAACGCTAACTTTTTCGTACGAGTTAATATGACAAGTTATATACTTCTCTAAATGGACCTATTTTTCCTAAGTATGGAAACTATTTTTCTATGACGATAACTAGTATTTCCAAATTACGAGTGGTATGAGTATCATGTGCATGTGCATTCATTTCATTACGGCTTGATCTAAGTTAGATCACGATTATTCATTTAGGTTGCGGCTAGTACTCGCGCCTCATTGTCCCGACTACTTTTACCTCATTGCACCATCTTTGTACCATCACTTCGAGGTGAGTTTCATAGCCCCGTTTTAATTCTATATTTTGATTTCAAATCCCACGGGGGAGAATACATTGCATTACTTGTTTTTGTGTACATGCCTAAGTATAAAATTTCATACATTGCTTAAGTTGCCTTATTTACCACGTCTTGACAAGTCCCCTTTATTATCATGGACCGTTAATTTCTAGTACTAAGCGGGAGTGAGTGGATAGATCTATTGAGGGTGACTCCTCCATCTGTGTTTGGGTTGCTCCAACAATATTACAGATGCATTTCATGTCTTTATTATTAGAGTGTCTGGTAAACACTCATTGGGGCCAAGTATCGTCTAGCTTCGGGGTCATGAGCTTAAGAGCCAATGTATATATTTTCCGGACATCCTATTTCTTGGCTTTACTTATGGCATATGTACACTAGATTTTACTTATAAACCTATGATTATTCACCAACTTTATGTTGACCGTTTTTCGCAATGTATTTCTCAGGTAACTAAGGCATATTCTCATGGCATGCATGGAGTCACTTTGTATATCAAGGATGATATGGCTCATTCGGACTTTCTGGCACTTATGTTCAAATGTCGTTTGATTGTATTAAACTTGTTTCCGTAAACTTTTCCAACTTTTGGGACCTATGTCTTTATAACTCTGAATCTTTTGAATGAATCAAACGACGTATTTTTAAAACGACACTTTAGGTCGTTCAATATATCCTGGTTGTGTGTTATGATCCGTTACACCCTCAGGTATTCCATTCCGCTGCCATTCTGGTATTTTGGGGGTGTGACAGATTGGTACCAGAGCTAAGGTTATAGCGAACTAGGTTGCATCATGGACCCTAGACTATAACCACACCATCATAGCATATCATCATTTCATCATAAGTGCATATTTACTTATTTTGGTGATTCCATTTTACGAGTTATTTATTTTCATTTCACCTTGATTATCACAGAGTCATGTCTTCGAATCCCGACACTGTCATACTTTACACCATATCAGACTCTGGTGATGAGGACTCTGTGTCCTCCACTGCTGTTTCACCATTTGTTTCCCCTACACCTGAGTTGCCACTCTTGGCATCAGATGATGACACCGAGCCTTTCGAGGAGGAGGATACGGCTCCTACTTCTCATGTCCATCCTACTGTACCCACTGACATGCCATCATCTCCTACTACTACTATCCATTCAGAGCCGAGACTTATGTTTCCTAGGGATAAGACTATCCAGACTGCTAGGAAGAGAGTTCGTTATGCTACATCTACTTATAGGACCCTCCCTAGTCCTACTGTGCCTACACCACCACCACCAGCCATACCCATTACTACTCCTGTACCTACCTCACTCTTGCCGCTCAGGAAGCGTGCAAGGCTTACCACCCCAGATTCACCCATTACCGAGACTGCTGACCTTTCACCACCACCAGTATACCACATAGGTGAGAGCTCGAGAGCGGCTGCAGCTAGGGATCCTACAGCCGTTACACTAGAGGATCAGTTTGATGCTCAGCAGGAGCAAGTCGATAGTTTGGGGTATAGAGTTGACGAGATTATTACCACTCGACTTGAGGCTGTAGAGGAGCAGGTTGAGGATTTGATTCAGGGTAGAGTTGGTATTGATGTGTCTTACCATGGACTCGAGGCACGACAGTTGAGGCACCAGGAGGAGATTGAGCTACTTAGGGATGAGTTACCTGAGATTCGAGATAGAGCTCAGGCGACACAGGAGACTCAGTGGGAGCAGGTAGATCAGTTGGCTTTGCTTCGAGAGAGGTTGGTTATTTTGGAGCGCAGGGATGCTTCTTTTCAGTTACGTGTCCAGCATCTTGAGGAGATCGTGGTTGCGATGGATCGTGAGATTCGCCGCTTGAGGGGAGAGCCTGGACCATCTAGAGCACCTGGAGGAGCCTAGACGTAGACTGGTATTATATTAGCTTTTATTATTTTCCTAGTCCCGGGATGTGGGACATAGTTCAAGAACTTGTAGTCTTTTGGTTGTTGTACAAACAAATATAGCAAGTGCGACTCTACTATGTTGGAAATGTTGTGCTATATATTATATCGGTCCATGTAGGCCGAAATTTTCATGTATTATATTCATGTGTTGTGATTATATTTATGATGTTTCGTGGTTGCTCTTTATTATTATCGCATTGTACAGGTTGTGGTTGTACTTATACAGGTTGTGGTTGTATATATACGTGTCGTGGTTGTATCTAGACGGATTGTGGTTGTACTCGTACGGATTGTGATTGTACTCGTACATGTCGTGGTTGTATTTATACTTGTTGTGGTTGTATATATATATACATGTTGTGGGTGTATATCTTTGGTTCGATGACTATTTCTATTATGATTTTTCTCATGGTTATTTCCATTGTGATTTATCAGAAATATGGCACCAAGGAAGAGTAAGACTGCACCAGAAACACCCGCTATGACTCAAGCCGCTATCCGCAAGTTGGTCAGGGATAGTATTGCAGAAGCTCTAGTGATTGAGAGAGCTGAGGTTGCTGCTAGGGCTGCTGAGACTGCTTCTAATACAGGGACGGTTGAACCACCCACTAATAAGAGGGAATGTACATGGAAAGATTTCAAGATTAGTGATCCTATCAAATTTAAGGGCACTGAAGGAGCGGTTGCTTTAATCCGCTGGTTTGAAAAGACTGAGAATGTATTTCTCATGTGCGGATGCCCGGACGTCAGCAAGGTAAAATTTGCTACAGGTATGCTTCTTGATGAAGCTATGTCTTGGTGGAATTCGTATGCTCAGCCGATTGGTATGGAAAATGCTTACAAGCTTACTTGGGAGGAATTCAAGAAATTGATGACAAAGAAGTTTTGCCCTCGTACCGAGGTGCAAAAGATGGAAACGGAATTTTATGAGCTTGTGACTAAAGGTGATGACATTGAGACTTATTTCAGGAGGTTTCAGGAGTTGGCTGCACTATGTCCAACCATGGTTCCCGATGATGAGAAAAAGATGGAAAACTTTGTTGGTGGATTGCCCGAAAGTGTTCGAGGAGATGTGATTTCTTTTGACCCTCAATCAATGGAAGAGGCTATTCGTATAACTCAGAAACTCATGGTCCAAGTGGTAAAAGGAAAATCTGCTGTCAACAACAACTACCGTTCAAACAACACCAACTACACCAACACTCGGAACAACAACAACTATAACAACAATCGGAACCGCAACTATCCCAATAACCGAAACAACAATTCAAACAATAACAACAACAACAAGAGAAGGTTTGATTACAACCAAGGTGGAAACGCTGTTCAGCCGCCACCTAAGAGACAAGAAGTGGCAAGGGCCTATGCTGCAGGGCCGACTGAAAGGAAAGGTTACACTGGTAACTTACCTAAATGTGAAAGGTGTCAGAAGCATCATAACCCGGGTCGTTGTCCAGATTTGTGTGGCAATTGCAGGAAGCTTGGTCACCACATCAAAGATTGTAGACTTCCAATCGTGGGTGACAATCAGAAACCACCAGTAACATGCTATGGTTGCGGAGAAATTGGACACTTTAAGAGTGATTGTCCAAAGAAGGGGAAGAATCAAGGAACTGGAAATCAAGATGGAAGGGCTCGAGGAAGAGCTTATGTTATGGGAGGAGACGATGTCAAAGAAGACCTGAATGTTGTTGCGGGTACGTTCCTCGTTAATAATCGTTATGCATCCATTTTATTTGATTCAGGAGCGGATAGAAGTTTTGTTTCTATTGCATTTGCACCTTTACTTAACATAGAACCGACTCCATTAGACATTTCCTATATCGTCGAATTAGCCGATGGGTCTTTAGTTAACACCAACACCATTGTTCGTGGTTGCACCATAAATTTCCTAAACCATCCATTCAATATAGACCTTATGCCCGTAGAACTTGGAAGTTTCGACGTTGTGATCGGTATGGATTGGTTATCTCGGCATCGAGCGAGAATTATTTGTGATGAGAAAGTTGTTCACCTTCCTTATAACGGTGAAACTTTGGTTGTTCGCGGAGAGCGAAGTGGAACTAGACTCAGTATTATATCGTGCATTAAGACCGAGAAGTACATAAAGAAGGGTTATTATGCATTCTTGGCTCACATCACGGAGAAGAAGTCGGATGAGAAACGACTTGAAGATGTGCCAATTGTTAAGGAATTTCAGGAAGTTTTTCCGGAAGAATTGCCAGGACTTCCGCTTACACGCCAAGTTGAGTTTCAAATTGAATTAGTGCCAGGAGCTGCACCAATTGCACGAGCACCGTATAGACTTGCACCTTCGGATATGCAAGAATTGTCGAATCAACTACAAGAACTTTTGGACAAAGGATTCATTAGACCGAGTTCCTCGCCTTGGGGAGCGCCGGTTTTGTTTGTGAAGAAGAAGGACGGAACTTTCAGAATGTGCATCGACTATCGTGAGCTGAACAAGTTAACGGTGAAGAACCGTTATCCACTCCCCAGAATTGACGACTTGTTCGACCAGTTACAAGGTTCTAGTTTTTATTCCAAGATTGATTTAAGATCCGGTTACCATCAACTTAAAGTTCGGGAAGAGGATATCCCGAAGACGGCATTTAGAACACGCTATGGTCATTATGAATTTCAAGTGATGCCTTTTGGATTAACCAACGCACCGGCGGTATTTATGGATCTCATGAATAGGGTGTGCAAACCGTATCTTGATAAGTTTGTGATCGTATTCATTGACGATATCTTGATTTATTCCAAGAGTAAGGAAGATCACGAAGAACACCTCAGAACAATCCTGGAACTACTCAAGAAGGAGCAATTGTATGCCAAGTTTTCTAAGTGTGATTTTTGGATACGAAGAGTTCAATTTCTTGGTCATGTTATTGATAGCCAAGGTTTACAAGTCGACCCGGCAAAGATCGAGGCAGTTAAGGATTGGGCTACGCCCAAGTCTCCTACGGAAATTCGTCAATTCCTAGGACTTGCCGGATATTACAGAAGGTTTATCGAAGGGTTTTCTAAGATAGCAAAATCGTTGACAAAGCTGACACAAAAGAATGAAAAGTACGAGTGGGGAGAAAAACAAGAGTCCGCATTTCAATTATTGAAACAAAAGCTTTGTAGCGCACCGATTTTGTCACTACCTGAAGGTATTGAGAACTTTGTGGTATATTGCGATGCTTCGCATCAAGGACTTGGAGCTGTGCTAATGCAAAACGATAAGGTGATAGATTATGCATCTAGACAGCTTAAGATACACGAGAAGAATTACACTACGCACGACTTGGAGTTGGGTGCGGTAGTTTTTGCACTCAAGATTTGGAGACACTACCTTTATGGTACAAAGTGTGTAATTTTTACCGACCACAAGAGCTTACAGCATATACTCGATCAGAAGGAACTTAATATGAGACAACGTCGTTGGCTAGAATTGTTGAGTGATTACGATTGTGAAATCCGATATCACCCAGGAAAAGCAAATGTTGTAGCAGATGCACTTAGCCGAAAAGAACGACTCAAACCTTTGAGAGTTAGGTCATTGGGAATGACTATCATTTCGCCATTACCATCGAAGATTCTAGAAGCTCAGATTGAGGCTCTCAAAGAAGAAAATCGACCACTTGAGAAACTTTATGGTATGCCAGAAAGCGAAAATGGCTTTGTAAAGAGATCAGATGGAGTGTTATGCTTCAAGGACCGAATTTGGATACCACTCTATGGTGGAGTGCGAGAATTGATTATGCATGAATCACACAAGTCGAAGTACTCTATTCATCCCGGTTCTGATAAGATGTATCAGGATCTCAAAAAGCTTTATTGGTGGCCGAACATGAAAGCAGAAATAGCTACGTACGTCAGCAAATGTCTTACTTGTGCTAAAGTGAAAGCCGAGTACCAGAAACCATCAGGGTTACTTCAACAACCAGAAATTCCACAATGGAAGTGGGAACGTATTGCTATGGACTTTGTCACTAAACTTCCAAAGACGTCAGGAGGTTTCGATGCTATTTGGGTAATTGTTGATCGTCTTACCAAATCAGCTCATTTCATACCCATTAGAGAGACTTATTCAATGGAACAACTTGCTAGACTTTATGTCAAGGAAATAGTCTCAAGACACGGTGCACCAGTTTCCATCATTTCCGACAGAGATAGTCGTTTTACTTCAAACTTTTGGCGGTCATTACAAGATTCTTTTGGATCCAATTTAGACATGAGCACTGCTTACCATCCTCAGACCGATGGTCAGAGCGAGAGAACTATTCAGACCCTTGAGGACATGCTTAGAGCATGTGTGATTGACTTTGGAAATGGTTGGGCTAACCATTTGCCGTTGATCGAGTTTTCCTATAACAACAGCTACCATTCGAGCATTAAGGCTGCACCATTCGAGGCACTTTATGGTCGTAAGTGTCGATCTCCAGTTTGTTGGGCCGAAGTCGGTGAAGTACAATGTACTGGCCCGGAGATGGTACAAGAAACAACAGAAAAGATAATTCAGATTCGAGAGAGACTCGAAACTGCTAGAAGTCGACAGAAAAGCTACGCAGATGTTCGACGCAAACCATTGGAATTTCAGGTCGGGGGCAAAGTTATGTTGAAAGTCTCGCCTTGGAAAGGCGTGATACGATTTGGAAAACGCAGGAAGTTGAACCCGAGATACATTGGGCCATTCAAGATCCTGGAGAGGATTGGTCCGGTTGCTTACAAGCTTGAACTTCCATCAGAACTTAGCAACGTACACAACACGTTTCATGTTTCGAACCTCAAGAAATGTCTTTCGGACGAGTCTGCCATTATACCATTAGAAGAAATACAACTCGATGACAAGCTTAACTTTGTGGAAGAACCAGTTGAAATAATGGATCGCGAGATCAAACAGTTGAAACAAAGTCGAATTCCGATCGTGAAGGTTCGCTGGAATTCTCGAAGAGGACCCGAGTTTACTTGGGAACGAGAAGACCAAATGCGACGCAAGTATCCACAACTTTTCACCGAGCCTATTACCGAGACCAACACTAACTGAATTCAGGGACTGAATTCCTTTTTGGATGGGCGACTGTCACAACCCACAATTTCAGGTCATTTTTCCAAACTTCGACATTCTACTATTCACAAATTACTATTCATCGATCACTATTCATCGTTTTACTATTCATCGTTTTTGAGGTCAATTTGACATTCCGAGACACATTCAGAAATTTTACTATTCACTTGACACTATTCATTTCTGAGAGAAAACCACTATTCACGTGCATTACTCATGTCGTCGTAAATTTAGTTTACGAGTGTTCAAATTCGCGTAACCGTATTGGTTCAGGAGCGAATTCATGCATTATTATCAGGGACATTTCATACGGACTAGAAATAGTCTGCATATCATCATTAGGGCACTTGCATGCTATTCCACTCGTAGGATAATTAAATTTATACTTTTGGTACAATTAACGATTTACGTACGTTTATTTTAAATAAACACTAATACACGAACTATAAATGTGTCTAACATGTCCGACACTCCCGACTATGATCCCAATATATTTTTATACTCATTTCTATAATATAAAAACTATAATATTAATTTACCCGGTATTTTGGAAATTTATTTATTACGTATCATACGTTTAACTTAATAACGACGGTTTTCACCAAAATTAAACGATAATCACCCAAACTCTCCGTACTTGTACCTGGCATATTTTTACAATTTTTACGACTTTATTACGTCCCGAATAACTTCAATAAAATTTATTTCTAACAAACCCGGTACCCGATTAAACCTAAAACTAACTTAACTACATAATACTACTAACTTTTTCCTAATTAAACCCTAGACCATTTCCCCCCTTTCCCTCCTTTATGGACCGGCCACCCCCCCCCCCCTTGGTCTTAAAATATCTAAACCACACCAACTAAATTAAATGCTTACCAAACAATTGTCTCTTTGTATATATTAAACTTTTTTTCACTCATTTATCACAAAATCACTTTTCTTGCACAAGTAAACTTTTTCTCTTCATTTCTCTTGGGGTGTAATTCGAACTAGGGTGTTCAAGGAGCAAGGAGAACAAATTTTACAAGATCTTGGTATAAACTTGATCATATAGTCATCCTTGTTGGAGTTTTGAAATAAAAACTCAAGGATTAGTAGGTTTTTATCATCCAAACTCTCTAAACCTTCAAGTAAGTTAACAAACTCATTTTTATGATTTTTACAAGTTATTACCATGTTTATATAATTTTCTTACAAGATCTCATACATGCATTAACTTATACCACTCTATTTTTGTACATATTTAACTTTGAGCCCTAGAAATGAACACATGAGTAACCCTTGTTAGACCTAGTGGATTGATGATGTTTAAGGACCCATGACACCCTAAGAAGGTGTATGGTAGGATTAGATTAGCTTTGTGGTGTTTGAAAGTGGTTTGATGGAGGATGGAACTAGTTTGGAGACTTGAAAATGGTTTTTGAAACAATAAGATTACCTACTGTCCCTATTTTAATTTCGTGGGAAAATCAGTAGATGGTGGCCAAGTTTTGACCAAATATTTAGAAAATACATTCAAAAACGAAACTTTAGGCGAAAGAATGGACTAAAACAAGCTTATAACGAAGGAGATATGATTTTTGCAAATTTAACGACGAAAACTACTTTTACAAAAACTGCTTGCTGTTTGGCAGATTTCAATGGGTAAAAAGAGGCATTAAACGTAACCTAAAGGAGCCGAGTTGTCAAAAATATACTAGTATATACAAAGACGAATCCGTGGACATAAAGAACAAGGAAAACGAGCTTAAAACGACCGAGTTATACCCATTTTAACACCGTCAAAACTATATATATATTTTTGGTCACAAATAAAAATAATAACGTACGTATTAAGTGGTATATTTTCTAGAAACGTTACTAAGGACTATTTTCTTATCAAATGAATACGTACGACCCGAAGGAATATTTATACGACATGACGACGTCATTCTAAGGTTTTGATACTTGGAACATAACGCTAACTTTTTCGTACGAGTTAATATGACAAGTTATATACTTCTCTAAATGGACCTATTTTTCCTAAGTATGGAAACTATTTTTCTATGACGATAACTAGTATTTCCAAATTACGAGTGGTATGAGTATCATGTGCATGTGCATTCATTTCATTACGGCTTGATCTAAGTTAGATCACGATTATTCATTTAGGTTGCGGCTAGTACTCGCGCCTCATTGTCCCGACTACTTTTACCTCATTGCACCATCTTTGTACCATCACTTCGAGGTGAGTTTCATAGCCCCGTTTTAATTCTATATTTTGATTTTAAATCCCACGGGGGAGAATACATTGCATTACTTGTTTTTGTGTACATGTCTAAGTATAAAATTTCATACATTGCTTAAGTTGCCTTATTTACCACGTCTTGACAAGTCCCCTTTATTATCATGGACCGTTAATTTCTAGTACTAAGCGGGAGTGAGTGGATAGATCTATTGAGGGTGACTCCTCCATCTGTGTTTGGGTTGCTCCAACAGTATTACAGATGCATTTCATGTCTTTATTATTAGAGTGTCTGGTAAACACTCATTGGGGCCAAGTATCGTCTAGCTTCGGGGTCATGAGCTTAAGAGCCAATGTATATATTTTCCGGACATCCTATTTCTTGGCTTTACTTATGGCATATGTACACTAGATTTTACTTATAAACCTATGATTATTCACCAACTTTATGTTGACCGTTTTTCGCAATGTATTTCTCAGGTAACTAAGGCATATTCTCATGGCATGCATGGAGTCACTTTGTATATCCAGGATGATATGGCTCATTCGGACTTTCTTGCACTTATGTTCAAATGTCGTTTGATTGTATTAAACTTGTTTCCGTAAACTTTTCCAACTTTTGGGACCTATGTCTTTATAACTCTGAATCTTTTGAATGAATCAAACGACGTATTTTTAAAACGACACTTTAGGTCGTTCAATATATCCTGGTTGTGTGCTATGATCCGTTACACCCTCAGGTATTCCATTCCGCTGCCATTCAGGTATTTTGGGGGTGTGACACTTACCAAGACCATTCCCAATCGGTAAACCCTGAGAGGATTTACGCGAACTACCTAAGTAGATCAACGAATGGGTGAGTCGCTGGAGATCACTCCACGACTGTTGACTGTTTGTAACCATCGCGACCACTAACCGTAATCCTCAAGGAATTACCTAAGTGACCTGCTTTCAGGGCTGCTTGATGTTGACCCTGGCAGGAATTTCCATTCAATCACTGGGAGTTACAATAGTAACTTCTCTCATAAATGTTCTGGCAGATTGCTAAGATCTGCGTAGGACTCATAAGTTTACCTTGGTGTCCTTAATGTTGAACAACCAGGGTAGAAGTAGCACGTGTTCCTATGAGATCTTTTTATGTATCTCAAGGCTCTAGACTCAATAAGTGCATTTGGTTTTCCTATGCGGAGATTAGGGAGAGGTCTCCTGCTTCAATATCAACCATCTCTAAGAGATATGTCGATAGATTACATCGGTTCCCCGTGAGAATGAAACAAGTTCTTTTAAGAGAACTTGAGTGGCTAGAAGGTTTAGTGCAGTGCGTCACTAGGTCCATGACGTCTTGTCTTCAATACCAATGTCGCCTTAGCAACAATCAGTAGATTATGATTTGAACCCGGTTTCTGCCCTAAGGTTGAATAATTGGAGGGCTATTTCTTTTCACCCTTTTTCAGTTCATTTCTTTTTAATTCTTCAACCCCTTCTTTCTCCATTCTCACATTTCTCCTTTTTTCATGATCATACCTACGGACTTTCTAATACTATCTATTTGGTATTGTCCATGGGTAGATCCCTCCGGCTCTGGCGGATCATAGGACGGTTTTCCTAATCTTAGCCACCTTATAACTTCATGACTATCCTATGTTGCCATACACCAAATCATTGAAAATTCTCTCAACGTGTTTATGATTGAGAAACACATTTTGTTAACACATTGAGAGTTTTGTCATTTTCAAATGCTCCCCCTTAACATGTGCACCGATGTTTTGATGATGAATTTGCACATGTCGGGAAGAGTTGCACATTAGAATTGATCCACCTTTAGAGATACGCTTACATCACTAGTTAGACTAGCTTGAAATTATTACCCGGCCTGGTCAAGTCGACAAAGGTTTCTCGAAACGGTACACTCTACTCAGACAAGTCCTCTTCGAGACACGCTTACATCACTGGTTAACCCAGCTTGAAGTTATTACCCGGCCAGGACTAGTCCTTTTGATTGATGACGGTTGTGTTTCGTCAATTCATGAGTCAAGACTGAGATGCACTCATATGAGATGCAAGGATCCTTTTACACAAACCATTTTGCTCCCCCTCAATGTATGCATTGATATACGAAAGAGTTTAACACATATATGGGAGCGTTTGTTTAAGTCCAAAACAATCACATTTTATATCAGATTTCATATTTAAATCACATTTTCTCCCCCTATCAAAAATTTCAAACCATTTGAGATTTGTGATCCCAAGTGATTTAAATAAGTTTAAAAGGTTTGGGAGCAAGATGTGGTCTGATTAAAGATATTCTGATATTGAGACAATTCATTACTCCCCCTCAATCAATGAGGGAGACTGTTATTGTCAGTTATGATGAGTTTATAAATGATTTAACGTTTAACGAGAAACTCATGAAATAAAAAAAATCATGTACTGACAGATAACATTTGATACCACACTACTTATGACGCACAAGATAACTGGTGGTGGTGGTTAAAGAGTTGTTGTCGTTGTTGCTACCGATGTTGTTGTTGTGGTGAAATCAAAGCCAGTCAATGAAGTTTGAACATCTGATCAAATGGTTAGAGCAGGAGCAGGCACATTCACATCAGCCATGGAATCTACATAAGAGTATCAACAAAGATATGCACACATGCAGATTCACTCTTAATTAATAGCTACCACGTAGCAGCTAGCCTACTCATAATACCATATTCATAACATGATCAAAGAACATTCAAGCAACTCATCAAAATGCTATCTAGCATGAAGAGAAACTAGAAATCATGAACATTCATTGCAAGTTTCTATCAAACATAAACAACAATCACTAACATGGCAATTCACACATATTACCAACATTCAAATCAGGAGCTTAGGAATAAGATTCTAACCCGGTAGCTACATACCTAAGCAAATCCTGAGAACACGAACACATAATCAATAACAATCAAGCAACTCATCAGCAAATAGCAAACGAAACATAATCAATTAGATTATACGAATGCCAGAGGAGAGAACAAGAGCATCAAACACAATGGTTTTCTAACATCATTAAGATTTTGGATTTTAACGTATTTAGGGGATTAAGCTAGGATATCAACGTGAGACAAATGGACATTCTAGTTACATAAAGATTCTAGTTACATAAAGCTAGGAAACTATACGCAAATAGCACATAATGCCCTAAACTTTCTAACAACTAACACATTTTTCCATTTAAGATAAAGCTTTGTAAGTTCCTCTTCAACTAATACCCCATTAACAACAAAACCTTTTCTAACAATTATGAGACAACCAAGAAATCCGTTTGATGATATAAAATTGGAAATCACTCTCCACCTCAATTGATGACCCATTGTCATTAATTGACTGACAAATTTTATGAAGTATCTAAGACTGATTGATTTACAACCAACACGTTACCACCATGTATCACACAAATAATTTTCCGAAGAATCATAGAAAGAAAATTATTTGTTTAGATAAAAAGAAGACTTCTCTTCTTAAACAAGAAATAATGCACTGAAACGTACATTAGATCGGAAAGGCACGAATATAAAGTAATTCATGCCTTTGTTAGGAACAGTCGTCTTTTTGGCGACGAACTTTCCCCAATACTAAGACCAGGTTGCTATCTGAAGTAATAGCAGACCATATTTTTGAACACCGGGTTACAGCCTGAAATGACTGCAAGCCATTTTGAAGAATATTTTAAGAAACAACATGTTTTAGAAAAAAACTTTATTTTGAAACCAAAAAACTCTTGCTCAAGCATATGTATGTTTCCGTGTCATTATTGAATGACATTTCTAGAAACGTACATAATATTGATTACACAAGAGACATGTCGTGAGAAGAATATTTTTGGATTTTTTTATGATTTTTATGATTTTTATGGGTTTTATAGGTTTTATATTTTTTCTATTTTCTATATGGTATAAGATATATACAAGGATATGTGAAGCAAAACCATTTCTCCTCATTTTCTTCCTGAAGACGTTAGAGAGATACTGGCGAAGGACTCTTCATTCCAAAGCGCTGGAGAATAAATTGAAATCGTTCTCTTGAGAGAGCCTTAGTGAAGAAATCTGCCAGCCGAAATTCTATCCTCACGAAGTAAAGTTCCACTACCCCATTCTCATCTTATTTTACCACACGTTAGGAGAATCCGTTTCCCAGGAGAAACTTTGAAAGTGTATCAAACCATGCCCTAGGCGTCTGTTTTAGGCCAAAGAGAGCCCGTTTTAGACGATAGACATGGTTAGGACGATCAAAATATACAAATCTTTCCGGTTGACTGAAATAAAGAACTTTATTCAGCTCGCCTTTTAGAAATGCAATTTTCATATCCATTTGATAGACCGTCATGTTCTGACTTGCAGCATTGGCGAGAAACATTCTGATAGCTTCAATACAAACAACCAGAGTGAAATATTCCTCTAAATTAATTCCTTCCTGTAAACGATATCCCTTAGCAGAAAGCCTTGCCTTGTTTTCAGAACGACATAATGCTCTTCAAGTTTCACTTTGAAGATCCACTTAGAGCTATAATCATTGCACAGTCTGGAGGTAGTAAGAATTCCCATACTTCAAGTCGATCGAAAGTGTGAGCTTCATCTTGCATCGCATTAACCCAACAGTCTTTAGATATAGCAGTATTGGAATCTTTGGGTTCAAATTTGGACAGTATGGAATTATAACAACACCACAAGGCATGGGTGGTAAGTTTCCTTCGTGTGAACACCAGTTGAGAAGGATATCTAATAATGTAGTCAATCAGATGATCCTATATTTGTTATCTGAGATGTTCATGTGGATGTAGGTAGGAACATGAAGATGCCGAGTTTGTATTCCTTGAAGAGGATGTCTCAGAAGAAGATTCATGAGCAAACAGGTTTTAGTACAGAGCATCTTCAAGAGGAAAAAATGAATTCACTTCAAACGAATAGTCGACTGCAGTGCCTTGATGTACTGAAGGATATTGAAGATTTAACAATGATGGTGAATAACTAGCAGATGGAGTATCTTGATCAATTCAAGTAGACACTGACGGACCATTTGAGTTATACAGAACAGGAGCAGCGACAGCTGGTGGTGTTGGTGCATCATCAGTAGGTGTCTCAAAGTATTCATCAAACATTGGTTCAAGATCTTCAAATGCTCATTTGTAGGTGATACATAAGGTACATGCAGGAGTGGGATTCTGTACAAGACCTGAACTGATTGATTTAGGAGACAAAAGTTTAGACACGGGTCCTGCACTGATGTGTACAGGAGCCGTATGCTCAGTCAGCTCAACGAATGTGACGTGAAATGTTTACAGGATTTATCGGGTTCGTTTGTTGTAGACTCGGTATCCCTTACTATATGGAGCGTAACCAACGCAGAATCCAATACCAGTTTTAGCTTACAACATTCCCAGATCTTGACTGTCATTTTGTAGGGTAGCATAAAGCACCAAAAACAAATAGAAAGGAGAGATCCGGTTTCTAGCCATGTATCAGCACATATGGAGTTTTGTTGTGAGGAGTATGTATCAAGTATCGGTTTTTGGTGTAACAAGCTGTAGCAATTGCTTCCGCCCATAGGATCATCTGTGCCTTGGAGAAGTAGAACGAGTTGTTTGTTGATAAACTCAGTTCCATTGTTTGTCCGAATGATTCTGACGGTTATGTGAGTTTTACTAGCAGTTGTTTGATGAGTTTTATGATAACTTCTGGAGTCACGTCCTTGGTTCTCAAAAACTTTACCCATGTAAACCGAGAGTATTCGTCGACAACAACGAGTACACATTACTTCCCATTTATACTCTTTACACGTATTGGTCTGCCTGGGTCCATGTGAAGGGTGTAAAGAACATCCATGTTGGTGTTGACAATTTTAGGTTTGTGAGTATGCTTCTTTCGTTTACCCAGTTAACAAGTCGAATGAAGAAGTTCTTTTTTGAACTTTAATCTAGGTAGACCTCATACAAGATCATTGTGAGCAAGATCATAGATGGTAACAAAGTTCAAGTGATTAAAACTTTGTTCCCATAGCCACCATTTGTTCTTTGAGGTCTTTGAGAGTAGGCAAATGGGAGAGGACCGCATCACGTCTTCGATAGAACAGGTGTATAGATTTGTGCCATGACTGTCTTTAAGAAGATCAATACCATCCAATTCTCAGACGAAGCATGTGTAATTTCTGAAGGCAGTCGTCAAGATCGGAATCAAGATATTGACCAACAGAGAACAAATGATGCCCAAGTCCTTCCACGCAGTATACCCAGGAAATTAGCTGTCTCTAGAAACATAATCTCCATAACTGATAATTAGTCCAAAATGATAGTTACCGAATCTAACTGTCCCGATAAACATATTCACGAAATTCTTGAGCCTTGAGCAATCCCCAATCATAGGTTTAGAGCAGCCTGAGTCCAAATATCAAAGGACAAAATGTACGACCAGCATTTGGAAACAGACGAGAGCAGAAAATTTAGAGCGTCGGATCCCCAATTTGAGTTGGGTTCCAGTTGGTTAGTGTAAACAAGTTCTGGAGCAACTAAGACCTTAGGTGCATTCATTTCAATGGTGGAAATTTCACTAGTAGATGCAATGGGCCTAGTTAAAGGACATTGGGTCACCAAAGGGAAAGTTCTACCAGTTGGCTTCCATTCCTTAATAGGCACTACTTTAGAGTTAGTTATCCTAGTTAAAGGGCACTGTTCTCCTAAAGTGAATTTCCTTCTAGTGGGCTTCCATTGATAACCAACATTGGCAAACAGTTTTCCTGTTGCTTTCTAAATTTGCTTAATTTGTTTAGCTCTCCAAACTTTCTTAACCGGGTTTTGTTAAACGACTTCAGAAATTTCTCAACACATTTATCATGATTACTCGAAATCATGCATTCATTACATGTTTTGCAACGTGAATTAGGTTTTGAATTATGACTCATTTTGCTCAAGTTGGACTTAATGTTCCTCATGTGGTCGTCTACTTTCTTTTTAGGAACACTTTTAGCAGGTGAAGTCCTATAATTCCTTCTATTTCTCTTTGTTTTAGACTCTCTAGCTTTAGTGTTACTATTTACTCCTGTAGGCGGACTAATGGGAATTTTAGTCTTTTTCACTTCCGGTTGCTGAACATGTTTTGATGTGTTGGGATCTGAAGTTTCCAAGGGTACCTCAAAGGTAACATGCTTGTTCTTAGTCATAGATGATGATGCAGTAGACCTATCTCGCTTGCTATCAATTTTAGGACATGTACCAATAGCATATTCTAAGAGTTCCTGAGATCTATTAGTGAGAAAGCAGGCACCTACAATAGCATCATCAAGTGGTTTTGCTATCCTATCCTCTTCAATGGTTTCACGAAGCAAATCAAGGCACTCCTTAAGATGTTTAAGATAGTCACTATGAACCAACTTATTATTCCTAAGGGGAAGAGGAATATACACAACATCACAAGCATACTTCTTACAAGCAGAAACCTTTTGAACAATATTATCACAATTAATGATTGGCATTTTCCCTTTTACCAGAGTCTTTAGATTCTCAATCTCTTTAAGCAAAGAAGTTATCTTTTCATTGTTTATATCACGTGTGATCTTAATTGAATCGTATAACTCTTTGTAATGTTGTTTGACTTTTGAATTTTCAGCACGAAACCAATCATTTTCATGTTGCAATTTATTGATGGTATCTTGAAATTGAAAATTCTGAGAATCTATAGACTGTGGTTTTTGGGTGCCAATCACATCACACTTGTTTGACTTCAATTGGGCAATTTGGACCCTCAGGTTCCGAATCGTGTTAGTGTGAGCTTGAATCTTTTCATCACGTTTGGCTATTTCAAAATATGCATCAAATTCAGGAGCATCCGAAGATGTCTTGGCATTTGAGATTTTAGTACTTTCTTCTAAATGTTGATACTTTAATTGCAAATTAAGATTATCAACCTCTAGTTTTGACAAATGTCTGACCATGTTATCATGGTCATCGTTTTGAATTTTCTCACGCAATTTTAAATTCTCCCCCTCAAGCTCAACAACACGATTCTGGAGAGCGGTCAATGCAATAGACATCTCATGAAATTGACAGGCAGATAATGTAGAATCAGTAGCAGTATAAAATACGTCCTGAGCAACACATTTAGTAATCAAATTCTCATTCATGATGAGAATATTTTTCCTCGCAACTTCACTGCATTTAAGATCAATTGCCAATTGTTTACCCTCATTTTCCACATCTTTAAACACCTTTTTCATTTGAGTCACATCATCATTAATGGTGTTTTTAAGGCCTTCAAAATGTTCTTTGAAAAGTTTGAAAAATGGCATGACTTCAGTTAGGTAACATTGTTTTGTTTGCTCAAAACCCCTTTCCCCTTCTGTAATCCCTGTAGGTGTAATTCTTATTATACAGGTTTTCTCAAAGTCATTGAACAATTGACCTAGCACATACAGCCCAATTAGAGTATTACATTGCGTGGGAAGAGTGAAAGGTACAAGGTGCCTAGGTGTGTTCAGGGGGTAAGTAGTTGGGTGAGCAATTCTAAACATAGTGCGTGTGTTACCTACAACTCTTTCAGCTTTCATTTTTTCTATGTCTATGTTCCAGAAGACTTGCTCTGGAGTAAATTTCTTTTGTGGGACAAAGACAGCTAATTGAGTATCTTCAGAGTAATCATAATTGTACAAGATTTTATTAGCTATGCACAGGGGATCATTTAATTTCTCAGCTAGTTTTTCCCTGGTTCTATCTTCTATCTCATTGCCCTCATCATCGGATGTAGCATCAGGAGGGGCATGATTAGGCTCAAGCATAATATTTGCATCATATAATGCCGGTTGTGCACCTATACCGCTTCTAAGGAAATTGGCTTTTGGCTTAGTAGAATCCTTCTCACTATGGTCATCACTCAACTTCCTATGTTTATGCATCATTTGAGCAGTTTGAATGGTTTGGCCTTGCGTGTATAACTTATCCTCAAGTTTATTTTTTAGGATTTTAAGACTAGAGAAATCACTTAGGAGTTTTGTTTCCTTTTCTTTGAAATCATGTTTGAGTGTGTTTAAGCCATTCTGAATCTCTTGTTTTTGTTTAACAGTTTGATTCAGTTGTTTTTGCAAAGATTGTAACTCCTTTTTCAATGTTTCTCGCTTAAGATTATTTTCAGATATGTATGCACGCATTTGCCATTCCATGTTCTGCTCACGTCCAGTGAGTTCAAATCTAGCACGTTGTTCATACATTACCACGTGATCCTTAAGAATATTAAATCTAGTGGTCAAGGAGTCATCAGGGTTATAGGCAGTGTTCTCATGCAACATGCAATCATCATTTAAAACAGAAGATGCACTACATTGTACAACAGACACTTCATTGTGTTTCATATGTTGTTCACATGAGTCAACATTGCTATTTCCCATGTCAACAACATCTGAATCGACATTGTTTGTCGGTTGTACGTTGCTAGGAATCTTTTGTTCATCAACAAAGTTACACAGTTCGAGTACCTTAGCACAAGACACATGTTCTTTTACCGGTCTGATATATGCATTCACATCACGTGTAGGAGTCATTGAACTGTTCGTTGTGTCAAGCTTATCAGTCTCAGATCCTCTGCCTTCGGTGACAACTGTCCCAGCATCCGATGCTTTACCTGAACCCACAATATTATCACTCGATTGCTCCCGACATGCCTTCACCTTGTCTTCATAATTGAGTTTGTGTTGTGCTCTTTCCGTAATATACTCCTTCACATTACCCATGAGTTGGTGTAGTGTGACTCTGAAAACGTCAAATTCAATTCCCGTATGAGTAGCAAAGCTCTTTTTCGTCATTTGACACTCATGATCATACTTCTCAGTGAAACGTGACTCAATGAATGCTTGGAGTTGGTTATTGATCACACAGAATGCAGCCATAGAACTACCTTCAGAAAATTCACCTGTTTCAAGTTGTTGTTGAAGTTGATCCAAGTGTAGAGTCATTTTGACTGTGAAGGTCTCAACATTTTGACCAAAAAGTGTTGCGAATGCACGATTGAAACCTCCCAATTATCCAGGTTTTGCAAAGAGAACCTTGAGATGTGTATAGAGTGATCGAAAACATTCAATGCGACTATTCTATGCATTATCGGGAAATTTAATTGGCTGATGAAGCTCATTATCATTAGAATTTGAGCACGAAGATTCCATAGCAGTGATTGTATGTTAAGAGTGGTGATTGTTTGTTTTGACAAGGTTATATGTTGTTTAGTTGTGATCTTGGTTCGGTTGATGCAAGTTTTTACGGTGAAATTTTTGGTCTGAAAACTTAAAATCTCAATAACTTCACTCCGGAGGTGATTTGGGCCTCGAAAAATTCGTTTCACGACTTCGTGGTGAAACCTCACAATATTCAGCCTGTTCCGGACGTTTTGACAGCTAATTCGCTGAAAACGGAGTTACGGTTCAAAAGTTATGACCGTTTGAAGTTTCGAGGTAAAAAGTCAAATATGGTCAAACAGAGTTAACCGCAGGGTCAGGCAAGGTAACCGCAGGAAGTGACTAATCGCAGGGAGTAACTAACTGCAGGGAGTAACTAACCGCAGGGAGCAACTAACCGCAGGGAGTTAACCGCAGGAGAGATAACCACAAGGATCTAACCGCAAACCACTTAATCGCAGAAAGCTAACCACAATGAGCTAACCGCAGACCACTTAACCGCAGAAAACTAACCACAATGAACTAACCGCAGACCACTTAACCGCAGAAAGCTAACCACAATGAACTAACCGCAGACCACTTAACCGCAAGAGCTAATCGCAGTATACAAAAATCCAAATCTGTCACTTTCCTTGCGATTTGTTTGTATTCCCAAAATAGTAATCGCAGCAAACTAACCGCAGAAATCAGAAACTAAACGCAGATAAGCAATGCAACAGTAGACTTAACCGCAACTATGAAATACGCCCAAAATCAAGTCCAAACTTCAAATAGATTAAAGATATGGTATAGCCAACAGAAACACAATGTTCAACTAACACCTATGATCATAAAAGTACATCACTAACATATCAAATAACACTAGGAAGATCAAACCATGATGTTTTCAAAGAAAAACTCTTATAACTCACAAAAAGCCACAAAAACCACACCAAATCCGAATATCCAAGGCCCTAAGATGAAACCATGGCTCTTGATACCAATTGTAGGATACTCATAATCTTAAACACGTATGGTTTCTTGTGGTTATATGGATCGAATTAGATGAAGAGATTAGAGAGATGTAGAAAGAAAGGTGGGAACCATTTAGAGAGAGAAACAATGTGTGTATTAGATTGAACTAATGAAAGGTCCAACCCTCTCCCTTGGGTGTGAGAGGGTATATATACTACAACTACTTGGTGCTCCATGAAACGAGCTGTAGAGTGAGCTGACAGAGGGTAAAGACTCGACCCACTTTACAAATACTATTTACATATTTAACTACTAATAAACTACGTACTAACTATAATAAGGATAATTCTACGATCTACGTGACGCTTAGCAATACTTGGGGTGACCGAGTCTTTAACTGAATAATCGTATTCCTAACAATGTCATACATAGACAAGATGGCTCTACCAAAACATTCCTTTTTCTGAGCCAAATCTTGCACATGGTGGACAAGCAAGATCTTCTCTCACTTTATGACTGGGTTACCAATTATTATCAAACTCATTCCCCTGATGAAATTGGAATGTATTTGATGGGGGATTTACAAATTTTGTGTGATTCTCATCGTGGTGATTCTGGTGTGAAGTTTCAAGTATGGAAAGGTCAGAAGACATGGGTGGTTGACTATTGGAAGTTCTTTCCTCTTCCTAATGTTCATATGATTGTTTTCACCACTGGTAAGACCTTATACTGCTGGGCTGATGTTCTTTATCCAATTACAATGGAAGTGATGAATCTCATGCTGGAGACAAAACTTTCTGTTCCGTTGGATATGACTGAGAATGATCTTCATCTTGCTGAACAATTGATAAGGTTCATGAGAAGAAGTATCTTGACTAAGTAGGAACTGAAAACTAAGTATGGTATTCAAATGGAATCATATTTGCAATGAGCTGGTCTTGGTATGGTAATTTGTTGTATATTTTATTTCTTTTCTTTATGCTTTTAGCAAAAAAAAAAAAAAAAAAAAAAAAAAAAAAAAAAGTAACATATTTGTACAGTTTTGTGTATGTTGTATGCCGGTTTGGTGTTGATTCTTATCACACTTTCTCTGGTCATCAACTTACCTGACGTTGAATATTCTATCAAAAAGTTGGCTAGTCCAAAGGGTACAGCTTTGGTAAAGACACATCAAATCTGTTGATAGCTGTAATGGTTTGCTTAAAACCATAGGGTACTTAACTCACCCATGCTTCATTGCTGAGAGTTGAAATGGTTGTCAATTGACCATGGATTTTTCCTTTTTGGATTCCAAATAATTGGCTAGCCCACATGTATATGGCTTGTGGTAAAGGCAGTGGAAAACCATATTTGGTATTCAATTTACCAAGATGATTTTTCATCAATAATTGACTAGTCCTGAGCAAATGGCTACAGGTAAAGACTTCTCAAATCCGTTTATAGCTGATGTTTGCTAAAAATCATATACTTTGGGTCATCAGTGTACCATAGTTTATTAACTGAGAACACTTGGCTACTCCAGTAGTGATGGCTATTGGTAAAGAGACATCAAATCTATTATTTTCAATGATTCACCTCTCACAGGAGTTAACACACCTGGATGTGATGAGAATAGTATGAAACTAATTTGTTTTGATGTACATTTGGTCTTGTGTTGCTGCAAAGAATGGTGTTTTTCAAATACTTGCTGATCATAGAGATTCTACTTATGTTGATTCTTTGCTGCTGATGTTCATCCTTAATCCTCTTGTTTGTGCTATTGGTGATCTATCAAGAAATCTTGAACTTAACTGTGTCAAATTCAAGATAAGGGGAGGATTGTAAGGAATTATTGGAGATACTGCTGACTGATACTGCTGACAGGTTCCTGCGGAAGCTTAGAGTGTTTCTGCTGATGAATGGTTCCTGCAGACGTATAGAGATCCTACGGATAGTGTCACACCCCCAAAATCGGGTCCAGCGGAAGCATACATGTAGCTGGGGTGTAACTCAATTGGTATTACAACACAAGTTCAAAAATGGTTTTCATTTGAATCATTTAGAATAAATAGTTTAATCAAAAATGTTAAATTTACATTGTTAAAAGTAGTGCGGAAGTAGGCCCTTAAAATAGTTTAAAACGGTCCCCAAATTAATAATCAGAGTCTTCTATGACCATGCCATGCCCTGCCAAAACCTCCTGTAGCGTGCCGTAGGTTAAAACCTGAAAATACATGCTAAAGTGTCAACACGAGGTTGGTGAGTTCATAGAGTTTGTTTAACAAATAAAGTTTATAGAAAAAGATCACACAGCAAAGGCATCGTAAATCCACTCAGTTGCAAATCCCGCCATAAGAGACTTGTAACCTGTGTGTTCACAACCCACTGCTAAAATAGTTTAGGTCTAGTAGTCAAGTACCCGTGGTCAATAATAAGTCAAGGCCGCTCCGAACAAGGGAGACTTTATAATGTTGCTCCGAACATGGGAGACTTCAAGTCACTCCACCACCTAGGCGAGATTTATTAGTCACTTTACCGACTTGGCAAAGATTTATTAGTCACTCCACCATGGCGAGATTTATTAGGATGCTCTAAACAGGAGAGACTTTAGCGTTGCTCCGAACATGGGAGACTTTATAGTGTTGCTCCGAACAAGGGAGACTTTAAGTCAAAGTACGTACGGTACATAAGTTCAAAAGTTTAAGTCAAGTTCAAAAGGTCAAAACAAGTTCAATAGTTCCAAACAAGTTATAAGGTCAAATGAGTTCATAATAGTTCAAGGTTCAAAACAATGTTCAAAGAGTCAAGTAATAGTTCAAGTAAAAACGAGCATGTATTCTCCCCCAAAAGTTGACAAAACAATTTAAAAGAGTAGGGGCTATGACTCACCTGGTACGATAGTTACGAAGACAAAAGTGGTTACACAGAAATGAGGTTCGATCTCTAACCGCGACCTATAATGAACGAATGATACGATCTACTTAAATTATGAGGGGATGCGATGAATGTACATGCACATGAAGCCTATACCACTCGTAGTTTGAAAATAAGTGTTGGCGTTGAATTATAGTGTTTCCATAACTTAAGAGAATATGTGCTATTAGAAGTTGTCAAATATATATATAGTTCGCCTAGTTTCAAAAGTGTATATCTTGGTCGTTTTAGGCTCGTTTTCTACGTTCTTTATATCCACGGATTCGTTTTAGTATATACTAATATATTTTCAATAGCTCGGCACCTCTAGGTTACGTCTAACGCCTCTATTTGTCCAACGAAAAATGTCAAACAGCATGCAGTTTTCAGAAAAATAGTTTTCGTCGTTAATATTGAAAAATTCATATCTCCTTCGTTATAAACTCGTTTTAATCCGTTCTTTCGCCAAAAGTTTCGTTTTTAAAAGTATTTTCTAAATCTTTGGTCAAAAATTACCCCAAACCCACTGAGTTGGCCACGTTTTCATTTTAAGGACAGTAGGTTAATATGTAGTTTCAAAAATCATTTCTAGTGTTCCAATCTAGTTCCAACTTCAACTAAACCACTTTCAATCACCACAAATCTAGTCTAATCTTACCATACACCTTCTCAGGGTGTCATGGGTTCCTAAACATCGTCCACCTTGCTAATCTACTAAGGATCCACTTATATTAAGTATCTAGGGTTCAAAAGTTAGATATATATATAAATGAGTGGTATATACTAACATATGCATGTAAACCTTGTATGAAATCATATGAACAAAAAAAAAATAACATGAAGAAATTATGAACAAGAGTTGACAACTTACAAGAAAGATTTGAGATGATTTGGATGAAAAAGTATAAGAAACCTAGGGATTTTTACCACCAAACCCCAACTAGATCATGATTAGGACATGATTAAACACTTGATCTTCAAAAGTTAGTGATCTCTTCTTGGTTCATTGCCTTGGCCGATCCACCCCAAGAGAAAAAGAGAGAAAAGTTTACTAGCACTTAGAGAAATATGGTGAGAATGAAGTGAAAATGGGATAATATCTAGTTAGGAGACAATAGTTTGGTAAGTTATTAATGTGAGTTGGTGATTAGCACATGAGAAGGCTAGGAGGGGGGGGGGGGCGGTTCACAAAGGAGGAAAAAGGGGGGAAATGTTGGGTGATTTAATTAGGAAGTGTAGTGTAGTTTGTGTTGTTATTAGTTAGTTTAGGTATAATCGGGTACCGGGTTTGCTAGAAATAATTTTTAACGAGATAAAACAAAATATAATGAAGTTGTAAAAATTGTAAAATAATGTTCCTGATGGGAATCGTAAGTTAAAATAATGATCGGGTTGAAATATCGCAAACCGACGAAGTTATAAGCTTCGACCGGAAAACGTAACAGTTGATTTGAAAACACCGGGTAAATTAATAATAAAATTTTTATATTATTATTATGAATAGAAAAATATGTTAGGACCATAGTTGGGATTGTCGGATCAATTATTCAAAATAATAGTTCATAAGATAACGTTTATTAGGTAGATAATCGTACGTTTACAAAAATGACGCAACCCACGTATAAATGACAAATTTTCTCCGGAGATGAATAGTGTTTTATGAATAGTAAAATTTTAAAACGCTTCTCAGAATATCAAACTGACCTAAAAAATGATGAATAGTAAAATGATGAATAGTGATCGATGAATAGTAACCGATGAATAGTAAATGTGAAAGTTCGGGAAAAGGCCAGAATTTACGAGTTGTGACAGATAGAGTTAAACCGTGGATAGAAATTATGTAATTTAGGACAAGATATGTAGAATATCTTTTATTAGTTTATGATTATTTGTTTCTTGTAAGAAAGGTTAGGGTTTCCACTAGTATATAAGGAACCCTAGGTCATTGTAATACGGACAAGTTTCATAACATTATTAGTAAAAATATATTGACTGATCAACATTATGATCTCTATAATTAACGACAACATACTGATCAAATCAAACCTGCTTATGATACATATCTGTTGGAAAAGGCTGATAGCAGTATCACTCCTGATTCAACCAATATTAGTCATAAGGGGGGAAAATTGATCAGGATGCTGAACATGATAAGGCTTCAAGTTCTTTGTTTACGGCTGAGTTTTTCAAATCAAATCATATGGTTGAAAAAGAAGTCTATAATGAACTTTCAAACAGATTTCTACAACTTGAAAAACATTTTATTTCACTTGGAATCTAAATGCAACAAAAGGAAGAAAGTCTTCAAGCTAACCAACCATGTAAAAATCCAGAATTTCCTGAATTTGGTGACTTTTTTATGATAAACGATTTGAAAGCTCAGCTACAAACCAATAACTCAACGATCACCAACTTGAAAAACCAAATTACTGAGATGTATGAGAAAAGAAATGAAGTAAAAGCTAAACATAATAGTGATGCTATTGAAACAAGAAACATCAGATTGGAACTTAAAGTGGCTGAGTTACTTAATGAAAATGAGACTTTGGAAAAACATTGCAAAGACCTGTGTGAAATTCGACCCAAGCATAATCTTGTTTAATGCCTAATCTCATGTCTAACGAACTTGGTTGGGAAATTGACTTATTTATACTTCTGTCATGAGCCTACCTTATTGCATTTGATATATTGAGAATTATAGGCCGAAAGGACTTTTTAATATGTTAAATAGTTATATGTTTGAGTGATCACCAATCATCTCCAGCTTATATACTTTGTTCATGATTGCAAGCTAGTTCATATATGTATTTACTCTCATGCTCCTTAGCCTAAATAAACATACTTTTAATTTAATCTTGTTACAAACCTTAATCAACCAAATTAATAGTCTATTGATAGTGACAATCTTTGGACTATTTTCTTTGAACACTTGTTAACTAAATTTTCTCCAATCCCTTGGGACGACCTGGTCTTACCTATTTGCTAGATTACAATGAGGGTTATACTTTACCAATGTGTTAGTCTAAATAAACGGATAAAACAAGTCTTATAAATTTAAAGATTTATTAACACATCAGATAGGTTAGGACTTGATTAAACAATCAAACACTTATTTATTCGATTTGGTTGTAAGAGAAGTCTTGTGTCAAGGTGACCAAGCCTAGATCATTGGGAATCTAGTTGGGGTTTGATACTTCCGGTGAGAAGTCTTTGTAGTCTTAGTGGTCTTTGTGGTTAAGTCAAATCACGAGTCCTTGAGGGTAGTTTTCGAGTGCGGAATACCGTTGGGGAGTAGCTCTTCTTAGTGAGCGTCGATCTTTGTGCATATCGGTGGAGCGAAGTTGTAACGGTTTGCAGTTCACCGAAAGGATTATACTTATTGAATAGTATAGTGTCGTGGATTTTCAGCTGGACGTACGGATGGTATAAACCCCTCATCCAGAACCAGTATATATTGTGGTGTCACTTACTTGCTTTATATTCTTTGGATTGTGTTTGGCTTTGTGGTTGTTGTATAAACCACTTGGTTCTCTTTGAGACTTAAAGTTTTTAAACATCTAAAAAGTCGAAGAGACCGTATTCACCCCCTACAATTCTACACGTTATATGGCAATAAGAATGTTGCTCCTACCAAGTTAATTGTTATTGGTCCAATTGCTTATTCTCAGTTATATGAAACGATGTTCCACATTCTTTGGGTGCAAAACTTTTATGTATGCATACTTAATAATGGGAATAGCAGCCCAATTTTCCATCTTGACTATGAAGCCGATACTTTAAAGTTGGTTGCGAGTTTGTGACACTTTATTCTTTGAATTTTCTTTTAGGCAATGTATGCATACGGGTTTGATACTATCCAAAATTGTTTGATATTGTCCAAAATTGTTTGTCAATATAGAACCTGATGAGGCTGTGGAAAACCAACAAATGCAATCACTAATTTCTGAAAAATTGGTTGGAAACACACTCATACACTAAAAGTTGCACCTGAATATACATTATCACAATTTTTCTATGCATCGATAAAGCATCCCCGCAACAACGCGCGGACTTACCTGCTCGTTATAAACTAAAGAGTAAATTTAAAGATATCTCACTATGTTATATATGCTCGTATTTATGCATATTTATCACTTCGAAAACAAGTTTTATAGATATGAGAGTTAATTAACGTCGTTAAGGTGCGGGTAGGTTTTTAACTGTTTTGGAATTAATGTTACAAAAAGTAGGGGCGAGCATGGTGCGTTTTGAGGCTATGTTAGTTAAAACCGTTAAACTGAAAATTTTGATTTTTGAAAATTGCAAACCATTGGTTTCAATTTTTTGTTTGTTTCAATAAAATGGTTCGGTTTCTATTTCATTTTCAATTTTTTTTACCTTTGGACTTACTGATAAATAAACTAGGGGTTTGTCTAACGGTTTCCCTCGGGGCTATGTTTAATTTATAAATTTCATTAATGGGCATTAAATGAAATTTTTAATCTAAAAGGAAAGTTTGTGTGTAATAATTGTTGTTTAACCAGTGCCTTTATAGCATTCATTAGACAATCTAATAAACTAGATAGTTATAAGCCATCATAACTCTTAACCTATTTTACTTGATTTCAATAAATAAAAAATAACAACGAGATTAATAGTTGTATACTAGCATAGCATCTAACAATTGAAAACTATTAAATAAAGTACAAAACAACAAATAAAGATACTTAGAAATATGAAATGTAAGTCATATCATTTTAAACACTTTTTTCCAAAAGTTCAAGAAATATATTGAATCTTTTGTATGAATAATTAAGTAGTTAACGTTATTTAAATTTATTGAAAATGAATATTGGTGGGGGTGGGGCATTTTTATCCGTTCAATTTTTCATGTGTAATCATGAACCGTCTCAAACATAGGTTTTTATATAGATCAAAACCGGTCCATTGGATTTTCATTTGGTTCGGTTTTCTCGATCCGATTTTTTGGTTTCGGCTCGGATTTTTGTTCTTTCTGCTCACCTCTAATAATAAAAAGTATATATAAGCTCATAGTTTTGTCTAAAACCTTTTAGCCGTTAAGAACTAACAAAAGTCGATAATTAAATTCCAAAAGCTCTTTTGTTCAAATTGATTACCACCGCTACCTCGACGTGCTGCCTTGCGCCTAATTAATAAGGGAGGTGATTGGGACACTCATTTTTTTTGATTCGGACACTCAAATGTACAAGCAGTTAAAGCACACTGTAAGCACTGTATAAATATGTAATGCATATACTAGAGTGTACCAATCAAAATTGTGAGTGTGCAAATCATTTCCCAATTAATAATCTCCTGTCTCTTTCCAAAATACACTTATCCACAACAATATATATATAACTAAAATACATTTATCCACAACAATTTATGCATTGTACAAGTTTTTTAAGCATTAGATCACACTTTAGGTTCATTTAATTAGGCCCCTTTATCATCACTCTATAAATAAATCGATTATATTTTTGTGATCCTTTGAAAATTCTAATAATAGCTAGGTAAGAAAAAGAAAACAATTAATAATCTCCTGTCTTTTTCCAAAATCTACACTTATCCACAACAATTTATATAAATCATACCGATTATATTTTTGTGATCCTTTGAAAATTCTAATAATAGCTAGGTAAGAAAAACAAAAAAAAAAAAAAGATTGTGCTTACATATATACACGAACAAATAATGTTAACCCGCGCGTACATGAGTTTAAATATTAAATTCGAGAATTTAGATAAAGCAATGGCGCGTATCTTTTCAAGGGTTATTGTAACACCCCCAAAAGTCGTTAATAACAGCGGAAGACTTAACATGTCAGCGGAAGACTTTCGGGGTATTACTTCGAGGATCTTTGTCACAATCATAGAAAACGACACAAAAGTGACGCTTTAAAGTTTAATTCATTTAAAATACCAATTATTCGAAACATCAAGATGTTTCATAATTTAAACAACAAGTTTATTTGAAATATGTCAAAATGTTTATTATGGTTCTTGTCATGCTTTTGCCCGCTCCGTGCCATCCAGATCCGTCTTGTTTAGTTACCTGAGATAAACATGCTAAAGTCAACATAAAGTTGAGTGATATTCATAGGTTTGAGTTTAAGAGTTTGAATCACAAGTTAAGAATGTATTGTAATCACATACAATCAATAAGTTTAAATCAATGTTCCTGTTATTGCCTTAAGCTCATGATACTCAACGATTAACAGCCAATCATAATCTCAAGTTATGACGGTAAGTAGTAGGCCCTCAAGATAGGTATTTGCCAATAACCTATAATAAGAACAATAAAGTGCGCCTGGTGTTTTCTCTAACAACCAAACGAGGATTGTCAATCACTAATAGTACTATCCACATTTATTTATGTTCACCCTTCAAGTGATTAAGGTTCATGATCGAGGGACTTTTGGCAAAAGTAACTTAAGCAAATAACATTGGCCTGACGGTATTTCAATACCCGGTATAAAAGACTTGTGTTCGAGTTTTAAGCATGTATCCCCCCCACGGGAAAATAGTTAAAGAGTGGGCTATGAAATCACCTTAGTAGTACAGTGGTATCGTAGTCTCAACAAAGCAAGGAAACGGCTTCACACAACACAACCTAAAAGATAAGGCAAGTTTCAGTTGATAGTCTAAATCTGGTTTTATCGCGAATACTAGACATTTAATTATAAACGAATCTCGTGTTTGTTTAAATGCTTGAAGTTCAAAAATATAGTTATATACACATATAAATTGTAAGTAAAACGATCGATGATTGATATAAAGTTAGTTTTTATAACGGAAATAAACGCATCGTTTAAAAGAAATAAATAATGTATCGTTATATCGTTTAATTATAATTACGAATATATAACGTATGTATATAAAACTTATCTCGTTTCTTTATCCCGAATCTATATTTATTCATATAAACAATATTATTATTTTTATCATTTCAATAAGCTCAGAAGGTTCAAAACAACTTACTTCAACAGCTTATTAGCTTAATTTTTTTATTTTTACTTAAATGGGCTTAACGAGCTTAAATTTAAGGCCCGTTAAGGTTTTATGATCCAATGGGCTTACGAGGGGTTTGTGCCTGGTCTTGGGCTTATTTTTATGTTATAAAAATGTTACAAAAGAGCTTATAGGTCCAGCTTATCTTATAAGCTCAAAAACTGCTTATTGGGCTAATAAGCCCAATTTATTAGTTTTAAGAGTTTAGGAAAACAGATTTTGTACAAACCAAAAGGGCTTTAGAAATTAGTTTAAACAAGTTTGTTAGGTCGAACCAAATATGTTTCCTGGTTGCTAGTTGTATGGATAATGAGGTTAAGCTTTAAAATCGTCATGTTATATGTCAAAAGAAAGAAATACGAGGCCAAAGTATATGGTTAAAATCATTTCTGAAAACTGTTAAAGACTTAGAAAAATATTCTAAGTGTTTTGAGATTTCGAATAGGTCAAGTGAACTCCTAAACGTGGCCAAAACTTGGTTTATATGTTGATATTATGGTCGAATCCTTGTTGTATCTAATTGTTGGTATGGTATACATATTGTACGTGCAAAAATAACTATACCTTACTAATCTCGTTTACTAAATAATTAGCCAAAGTAAACGTGATAAATCAGTTTTGCAATATTTCAAAGTGATCCAAAATAATCTAAGTGTTTGCAAAATACGATTCAAGTGCCCAAACAACCGATTTAACGTGTTGATTAAGTTAAGTAAACGTTATTTTGAGATTCAAATCTTTGTGGCTCTCGTTTGTTAGCGTATTAATCATCTCAAATGTTAAATAAAACGTATATGTCGCGTTCAATATTAACGAAATATTAGTGTCATGTGTTTGTGCAAAACAAAAGTTATTATATGGAAAAAGGAGTGAAAAGGGTCTTACCTCACCACGAATGGGTAGGATAGTCGAATGTGAGGGTCGAGCTGGAACAAGAGATCAATATGGTTCGATTCTCAACCCATTAAGGATCTAGGATGAGCTAAACTTGGTACATGGACTTGATTCTAACCCTTCGAGAACTAGGCACTTTGTTTGTCCCAATTTGATACTCTAATCTTCACGTAAATTTTATTATGGTATGTTTGAGGGTGTGTGTTGAACTGGGATGCATGGGATGTTTATATAGTGAGTTTTGAGAGTGAAGATAAGTACAAGGAGTTTACAAACGCTTGTGTTGGCTCGTTTGCATGGGGTGGCACCTCAATCTTTGTCCAATCGAGACTTGGCAACAAAAGGAATGTTTACTATGCATCCCTGAAATCCTACAGTGTATCCATGTTAGTTTAGAAGTGATTGGGTAAATGGGGTGGTGTCTAGGAATGTTTGTATATGATTTTGTCATTTTCGGTCACATGAATTGGAGGTTTTACTTTGATCAAATTTGAAGTGGTAAACGATAGAGATCTTGTATAAAATTTATCATTCGTGAATATTTGTTAGGTTGTGAATCGAGATGTGTAAAAACTTGATAGGGCTGTGTGTCGAATTTGTAAGTAAACGAGGGCGTTTGTGGCTGTTCGCGACCAGGACAAAGAAAGAAAACAAAACAAAAAAATATATATATATATATAAGGAGGTGGGCTGGGCTTGTTCAGTCGGCCCATCAGGAAAAGAAGAAAAAAAATAAAAGAGTCCGGTTGGTTTGTTAAGTGGATTAAGTGGCCCAATTGGTCAACGGGGCCCACCTGGTGTGTTTTGAGAGTCGGGTTACGATCAAATAATATTAGTGAGTGATCTCGGGAATTTTCGTAGGCTCCGGGAATATATAAATATTGTACCTTAAATATACGAAACGTATATTATAAAAAATATAAACGTTTAAAAAATATATATTCGCGATAATTAGACTATCTAGGTTTGTGTGCATGCAACGTTTCTAAGCAAAAGATAATTCACAATGTCGTAATGGTTCACATAATATGTCATGCATAAAAAAAAATTTTGTTCTCCGTAAAAAAAATGGTTAATCTATGTTATGGTAATGTGTTAATCGTATGAAAATTTTTACGGGGTGTTATATTACCTACCCGTTAAACGGAATCCCGTCCCGGGATTCTAAGATAAGGTAGCTGTAAAGGTGAGTGGGAAAGGTGAACAAATAACGTATTTATTATTAGCTTCCTAATTGTACTTTCCAGCTTAACGTATCTACTACTACATTAGCTTTTTAATTGATGATAACCAATCTTAGTATGATTTTGAAAGAAAGACTTGGGGAAACTTTAGTCCAAAATTATAGTTGTTACTTGGCAGTATTATTTGAAATTTTTAAGGTGTAAACAGTATTTTACCACAGTGGTGTACAGTACTCAATTCTTATTCTCTTTAAATAATCCACTTTTTACACTCCTTTTTACCTAACTTTCCTTTCCCTTATCATTTTCGTCGACATGCCTCACTTCATCACCAACCTTGCAATCATGTATGCCATTGTTACCGCTATCTATCTAATGTATGTTCCGAACGAAGATCGTGCTATGTTGGTTGGGATCTTAATGTTTCTTGCACCATTCGTGGTTCTAGCGATCTTCATTGACAAGTTTTGGAAGTGAGGAATAGTGTCGTAGTGTAGTGGTTGGAATGTTGAAATAAGGTTTGTTGTGTTTCCATGTAATTTCGAACGTATGAATGAAATTTTTATTTCACTTTATGCTGTCTTTGCTTGTTTTTACCGCTTATGAATCGTTATATTATAAGGTCATTATGTGTCAAAAACATTTGTTGGTTTAATTGTAGTTAAGTTTTTCAAAGGTGGGTTTTAAATGAATTTTAACCAAAACTATATATGGAAGTTTGCTTGGCTTCGAATACTTATATAAATATGATTTTTGATTATAGTTGAGTGAAGCAATTGGGTTAAGTTTTGATGAAAATTTGACTATCGAAGGATTGATTAATTGAAAAAGATTCGTCATAATCGATTCTTGGGTACACGATATATTGAGATGCAGAAAATATCGATAGGGTGCTTAGTAAATGTCACGAAAGAAAAAAAAGATAAATATAATTGTTCGAAACTATATGTCATGAGTCGGTTTGGAGTAATGATTGAGCAATGTTGGGCTTAAGTTGGTGATCAAGTTCGATGGCGTGTTGGGTTACCGAAATCTCGAGGCCCAAATATGTGTCGGTGTATAGAGGTAGTGGGTTAAAGCCCAAGTTAAGAAGGTTTTTGCGGGTATGTTTCATTGACGTACGTTTTATTCTAATATATACGAGGTAATGAGTTGATTTGAGATTTGTTAAGGTATCGTATAATGTTTGAGAGTTTGTAAAGATTATTTGATAAGTTCATAATTTCTTAGAGGCTGAGGGGTCGAATCATGTGAGAGTGTATTACTTATACGTGGCGTGTTCATGATTTAAGTTATGGTGTTATGTGTTTAATGTGATCTGTTTCTTGCCACTTGTGTTGAAATGCGAAATCCAAGATAGAATTTTTACCACGTATTCCCAAAAAAAAAATTTTTTTTTTTTTTTTGTTGCTAGTTTTAATAGATACAGACTTTTTGAAAATTTTTACCGTTTGAAAACAAACGGTCACATTTAATACAATAATTGAGAATTATTTTTCCAATTCTTTTATAAATACCATTGGTACGTGTTGGGTTATCCACATACACACACACACAAAACAATCAATGGCTTGCAAGCTGCCACATACCGCTGAACAAATTCAACAATATATCAAAGCAGAGGCCGAAAATAGTGATATGGATCGCAAAAATGCTATTTTGAGGGTTATCCTGGAGTTGGAGGTGGCGAAACAATTGAAGCAACGGCTTAGAGAACGTTATGCAAAGTGCACAGATATATCGGATGATCGGAAACATGTGATTGATACTTTCTTGCATGACGGATATCGTAAGGATGCGGCTATTATTGAATCGTTATGGGTTTGTGTTCATCAGATACAGGACCATAGTTCCAGCAAGATCTGTTGGAGTTTTAAAGAGAATGTTGAAGCTGCTAGGATTGAACAACAACAGCAACAGCAGCAACGGCAACAGCAACAGCAACAACAGCAACAGCAACTACAGCAACAACAACAACAACACCAACAACAACCCAATCCACTACCACCACCACAACAACCACAACAGCAATCACTTCAACAAGGTGCATCGAGTTCTTCTGCACCAAGAGTGACTGTGCAACAACAACAATTGCCTCATCTGGATCAATTCCAGCCAAGTTTTGAGGAAAATGTGGCGGTCGATGATGGTGGTTGGACTTCTGACATGGAGCGGGAGCTGAGTAGGCTGGAGGCTCAAATAGAAGAAGAGAGGTTGGCAAGCTTCGACCCTTATGATGATGGATATGATTCTAACAATTCTCAGACTTGGGATCACCCAGACTACCGCTGAAGTGTGATGTTTAATTTAGCGTTGTTTGTAATGTTTTTATGTATTTCCGTTCAGTTTGCTTTTTAATAATATGGTGTTTGAATAAAATTCCTTGTGATCATACATTGGGTGAGAATTTATTCTGTTATGTTTAGATTAATTAATAATTACAAAAATCTGTGCGGGTAACCTACCCGTTAAACAAAAGAGTTTTGTTGATATAGGTTTTTAGAAAAATTTCTTGAATTATCAGTTTTTGTGGATAGAAATTTAGTTTGGGGAGAAGTGAGTGCACATGGTATTTTTATCAGCTGGGAGGATCAATCGTTTAGTGACGTCAAGGTTTACCTAATGATCTTGGTAACGTTAGCATTATCGATGTTAGTTATATTGTTGTGTATTAATATTCGTGGTTTCATATACCTGTTAACTCAGAAGTAATTAAACTTGTTTATCTATATTTCGTTATTTACATAGAGAAGCGTCCCAAACTATGTAACTAAGGAAATATAAACTCATGGTTCAATGATTTACAATTTCTTGATTTGAACAAAAGGGCGTCCCAGTTCATTCAAATTAAGACGTTGTAAATTATTTTAAGATTTTAACTATTTGACAAAATAATTTATGTGCGGATTTTCCGAGAGTACAAAAAGAGTATGTCGTAAGCATCTATAAGGATGAAAGCAAGATAATTAAAGAGGATTTGCATAGTACTCAAAATAGTTGGGGGAGCATATAATTATATATATTAATATACTAGAGTGTAGTTGTACCATAAACTATTTAAAGGTCACATAATAGTCTAGCGGATGGAAATATGAAGACACGGTATTTGTAATAATCCCGATTAGTAAATGTAAGTCATTAGCATAATCATAACATGTAAGCATATATCAAGTTATATAAGTAAGAAATAATGAGAAGTAACTTTTCTACCAGATGTTGGAATGTAGGCACGGAGGGCATGAAGTGGTATTTTGTAAAAATGGTCCAGTTAAAGTGTAGTTATATTCCAATGTTTAAAAACATCTGGTTCTCTATAACCGTGGCTCTGAATACCAATCTGTAACACCCCCAAAAGTCGTTAATAACAGCGGAAGACTTAACATGTCAGCGGAAGACTTTCGGGGTATTACTTCGAGGATCTTTGTCACAATCATAGAAAATGACACAAAAGTGATGCTTTAAAGTTTAATTCATTTAAAATACCAATTATTCGAAACATCAAGATGTTTCATAATTTAAACAACAAGTTTATTTGAAATATGTCAAAATGTTTATTATGGTTCTTGTCATGCTTTTGCCCGCTCCGTGCCATCCAGATCCGTCTTGTTTAGTTACCTGAGATAAACATGCTAAAGTCAACATAAAGTTGAGTGATATTCATAGGTTTGAGTTTAAGAGTTTGAATCACAAGTTAAGAATGTATTGTAATCACATACAATCAATAAGTTTAAATCAATGTTCCTGTTATTGCCTTAAGCTCATGATACTCAACGATTAATAGCCAATCATAATCTCAAGTTATGACGGTAAGTAGTAGGCCCTCAAGATAGGTATTTGCCAATAACCTATAATAAGAACAATAAAGTGCGCCTGGTGTTTTCTCTAACAACCAAACGAGGATTGTCAATCACTAATAGTACTATCCACATTTATTTACGTTCACCCTTCAAGTGATTAAGGTTCATGATCGAGGGACTTTTGGCAAAAGTAACTTAAGCAAATAACATTGGCCTGACGGTATTTCAATAACTGGTATAAAAGACTTGTGTTCGAGTTTTAAGCATGTATCCCCCCCACGGGAAAATAGTTAAAGAGTGGGCTATGAAATCACCTTAGTAGTACAGTGGTATCGTAGTCTCAACAAAGCAAGGAAACGGCTTCACACAACACAACCTAAAAGATAAGGCAAGTTTCAGTTGATAGTCTAAATCTGGTTTTATCGCGAATACTAGACATTTAATTATAAACGAATCTCGTGTTTGTTTAAATGTTTGAAGTTCAAAAATATAGTTATATACACATATAACTTGTAAGTAAAATGATCGATGATTGATATAAAGTTAGTTTTTATAACGGAAATAAACGCATCGTTTAAAAGAAATAAATAATGTATCGTTATATCGTTTAATTATAATTACGAATATATAACGTATGTATATAAAACTTATCTCGTTTCTTTATCCCGAATCTATATTTATTCATATAAACAATATTATTATTTTTATCATTTCAATAAGCTCAGAAGGTTCAAAACAACTTACTTCAACAGCTTATTAGCTTAATTTTTTTATTTTTACTTAAATGGGCTTAACGAGCTTAAATTTAAGGCCCGTTAAGGTTTTATGATCCAATGGGCTTACGAGGGGTTTGGGCCTGGTCTTGGGCTTATTTTTATGTTATAAAAATGTTACAAAAGAGCTTATAGGTCCAGCTTATCTTATAAGCTCAAAAACTGCTTATTGGGCTAATAAGCCCAATTTATTAGTTTTAAGAGTTTAGGAAAACAGATTTTGTACAAACCAAAAGGGCTTTAGAAATTAGTTTAAACAAGTTTGTTAGGTCGAACCAAATATGTTTCTTGGTTGCTAGTTGTATGGATAATGAGGTTAAGCTTTAAAATCGTCATGTTATATGTCAAAAGAAAGAAATACGAGGCCAAAGTATATGGTTAAAATCATTTCTGAAAACTGTTAAAGACTTAGAAAAATATTCTAAGTGTTTTGAGATTTCGAATAGGTCAAGTGAACTCCTAAACGTGGCCAAAACTTGGTTTATATGTTGATATTATGGTCGAATCCTTGTTGTATCTAATTGTTGGTATGGTATACATATTGTACGTGCAAAAATAACTATACTTTACTAATCTCGTTTACTAAATAATTAGCCAAAGTAAACGTGATAAATCAATTTTGCAATATTTCAAAGTGATCCAAAATAATCTAAGTGTTTGCAAAATACGATTCAAGTGCCCAAACAACCGATTTAACGTGTTGATTAAGTTAAGTAAACGTTATTTTGAGATTCAAATCTTTGTGGCTCTCGTTTGTTAGCGTATTAATCATCTCAAATGTTAAATAAAACGTATATGTCGCGTTCAATATTAACGAAATATTAGTGTCATGTGTTTGTGCAAAACAAAAGTTATTATATGGAAAAAGGAGTGAAAAGGGTCTTACCTCACCACGAATGGGTGGGATAGTCGAATGTGAGGGTCGAGCTGGAACAAGAGATCAATATGGTTCAATTCTCAACCCATTAAGGATCTAGGATGAGCTAAACTTGGTACATGGACTTGATTCTAACCCTTCGAGAACTAGGCACTTTGTTTGTCCCAATTTGATACTCTAATCTTCACGTAAATTTTATTATGGTATGTTTGAGGGTGTGTGTTGAACTGGGATGCATGGGATGTTTATATAGTGAGTTTTGAGAGTGAAGATAAGTACAAGGAGTTTACAAACGCTTGTGTTGGCTCGTTTGCATGGGCTGGCACCTCAATCTTTCTCCAATCGAGACTTGGCAACAAAAGGAATGTTTACTATGCATCCCTGAAATCCTACAGTGTATCCATGTTAGTTTAGAAGTGATTGGGTAAATGGGGTGGTGTCTAGGAATGTTTGTACATGATTTTGTCATTTTCGGTCACATGAATTGGAGGTTTTACTTTGATCAAATTTGAAGTGGTAAACGATTGAGATCTTGTATAAAATTTATCATTCGTGAATATTTGTTAGGTTGTGAATCGAGACGTGTAAAAACTTGATAGGGTTGTGTGTCGAATTTGTAAGTAAACGAGGGCGTTTGTGGCTGTTCGCGACCAGGACAAAGAAAGAAAAAAAAAAAAATATATATATATATATATATATATATATATATATATATATATATATATATAAGGAGGTGGGCTGGGCTTGTTCAGTCGGCCCATCAGGAAAAGAAGAAAAAAAATAAAAGAGTCCGGTTGGTTTGTTAAGTGGATTAAGTGGCCCAATTGGTCAACGGGGCCCACCTGGTGTGTTTTGAGAGTCGGGTTACGATCAAATAATATTAGTGAGTGATCTCGGGAATTTTCGTAGGCTCCGGGAATATATAAATATTGTACCTTAAATATACGAAACGTATATTATAAAAAATATAAACGTTTAAAAAATATATATTCGCGATAATTAGACTATCTAGGTTTGTGTGCATGCAACGTTTCTAAGCAAAAGATAATTCACAATGTCGTAATGGTTCACATAATATGTCATGCATAAAAAAAAATTTTGTTCTCCGTAAAAAAAATGGTTAATCTATGTTATGGTAATGTGTTAATCGTATGAAAATTTTTACGGGGTGTTATAGTTATCATGTTTTATTAAACACGCATAATGTCTAAAACACGATATCAATAGTTTTATTAATCAACATCAAAGACAACACCCTGCAAGTTAAAAGAAAGTTAAATATTCTTTCATCTAATAAAAATGTTAATCCATATTAATACATAATGCAAAACTCATATAAAAACTCGCGAAAGTAAAAAAGTTTGAAAGAGTTTACATAATTTCATATTAATTTTTTACGGCGTATTTAACAACTACGAGTATATATATATATATATATATATATATATATATATATATATATATATATATATATATATATATATATATATATATATATATATATGATTAAAACTAAGAGTAAACTGCAAAAAATGTCCCTGTGGTGTGCCAAAATTGCAAAAAGTGTACTCATACGTGAATTTTTGCAAAAAGTGTACCTCAACAAGTTTCGATTTTCAAATCATGACCTTTTGGGGGTACTGTTCTGTAAAAATCCGCTAACTTCCTCTTAGGTTAGAAAGGCCTTACTAACTTAACTTAGACCCTCACTAAGCACAATCTAGGGTTAGAAATGCCTTACTAACTTAACTTAGGCCCTCACTAAGCACAATCTAGGATTAGAAATGCCTATAGGATTTTCCCGAGCTAAATTTTTGCTTTATTATATCCTTTTGACCTAACTAACCTCTAGACAAGCTCACGTATCCACCTATGCCAACCACTACCATGTACTTAATGTAAACATCCCGGTATGTCAAGTCAAGATTACAAACATATTTTTACTAAGAAAACTATCACTCTGGTACACCATACTTGAAAGTGTTTAAGGCTTAGGTATGAGTTACATTAGTTACCTTAGGATATATTAGACCCCTTAGATCATAATACAACTCTCTAGAACCTAAGTACAAGTCCCTTAAGCACAGATCCCTAATTAGGTTATAACTTCCCGAAACTAGGTCTAAACTATCCCAAATCTTTACCATAAGTTATTACCACTTAGTATAAGCCTCCTAGGATATTATATTAGTTAATAAACACCCTTAGGACTTTAAATTAAGCACCAAACCCTAGGAAAAACCCTAAAATCTTTCTAGGAAAACTAGGTTAAAACTAATCCTAAAAACATAAAACATGCTACTATACCCTAGCACCTCCCCCTAACTAAGCTAGCACCCTAACACCTCTAAACACCCAAGCAAGGAGGTGCATCACCTCCTTGTCACCTCCTTCAACCTCTCGGCCATTCACCACCACAACCGGCCTATAGTGCCCCCAGCTACTCCATAGCTGATATTAGTCACCTCCTAGGCTTGCCACAACCTCCTATAGCTTTGCATACTCAACCCCCCCTCCACGACACCTAGCACCACCTTTACTTGCTCGCTACTCCTACCGCGACTATAAATACCCCCTCCCCTCAATTTCATTCCACACCTTTTCTCCTCTTTACCTCACATACATTATGTAGTATTAAAACCTTAGAAGCCTTAGAGATCGAGTAGCGAAGCCCTGGCCTTGTCGAGTTGTAGTTTTGGCTGAGAGAAACCCTAGAAAACCCTAGCACCCTCGTTAACCCATATACGATCTAGGTAAGCCTTAACCTTGAATTTACTAGCTTTATAATAGACCTAGGACACTTAGGAGATACCTTAGAACACTTAGAACCCCTAGCTAGAACCTTAAACCTTATCGTTTGCATGTTTTCATTTCGTAACCCTAGTTTTAGTCGAATTGCATGTTTAAGTGATAACCTACTTGTTTTTGTGCTATAAACTGAATTAGGTGACTTATTTGAACATAAATATGCTAAACATAAGCTTAGAAATCTAGTTGTTTTATAAAAATATAGCTTACTTGAAATTAGGACTAGTTTTGTAAAAGTTTATATGCATAGGGGTATATATCATAAATTCCTGAAACTATAAAGTCTAGGGACTATTTTTGACATTTCCTAGAAGTTATTAGTGTAAGGACTCATTTTGCAAAGCTTTGAAACCTTAGGATAGAAATTAAAATAAATTATAAACTAAAAAGGACTAGTTTTGCAAATATTATAAATTTAAGGGTAAAAGGGTAAATAATGAAAGTTAGTATAGTTTAGGGACCATTTTTGTCATTTCTATAAAATATATAAGTATAGGGATAAAATATGCAAAAGTTAGAAAGTTATATGCTTAATTGTTATAAGTTTGTAAGTATAGGGTAGAAAATGTAAATATATAAACTTGAAGGGTAAAAATAGACTATTTTCATATAAATATAAAACCTAATTAAGTTAGAAACATAACACAATACTAGGTAGCTTCATGCGAGGAGTACTATGTGGATATTTCGTTTTGACGAGTTTGCTGGGTTTACGAATTATAGTGCCCTGGCTCCTCAAACGATTATTGCATATACTTCTGAGTTATGATGGCCCAAATGTTGTTATGTTATAACGAAACCTTAATAACAACCTAACTCAATAGTAGGGAGCTTCGTGTGAGGAGTATTAACTTCTGAATTATGATGGCTCGAACGGTATTATGCTGATAACATAATACAATAGTAGGGAGCTTCATGTGAGGAGTCATATACTTCTGAATTACGATAGCCCGAACAGTGTTATGTTATATATAAAAACTCTAAGAGTTATTAGTTAAGAAAACCTAGACTAATACTTGATACACACACCTACACTACCCCCAGGATACGTGAATGAGTTGTCTAAACCCCTACTTTACTTACCCTAAGACCCAGGTGAGTTTTTCATAGCCTCACTTTTAAATGTTTTACAACCCTGTGAGGGGGATACATGCTTTAAACCGAACACACGTCTTTTTCTTTGGTTATTGCATTTGTAAACTATCTGCCACCACTACATAACTAAAATTCATGAATCTAATCGTTTGGGATATTTTACCTACGCGAACGCGAATATAGTTGATAGATCTATTGGAGTTTGATAACTCCCGTTGATACTACATCTTTCTGGGTGGTATCAATAAGTACTATATTTGAACCTACTAAAGGATTAACTTTGGTAAGTTATCCTTCCCGACCCCTCATGGTTGGTCTGCAGACCCCATGACCCGGACTGTTAACGTGTGGCTCATGAGCTTAGTGCAATATACCTTGTTTCACTAAAGCCTTTCCACACATAGGGTTTAAGTTGAACCCTGTAGAACTTGTATTCATACCATATCTACTTAAACCTATGACTCTCACTCAACATTCGTGTTGACTTTTAAGCATGTTATCTTAGGTAATTAGGCACTATAGGAACCCTGACACGGAGAAGTACTGGACATGAGGACGTCCAGAATAGTTATCATTCATCAGTTTTGTGTCATAAAACGTATCTTAGGGACCTCTCTTTTGGTAAAAGTACATCCTTTACTTTAAAAACTCTGATGAATAAATGAATGATAATATCTTTTTTAAAAACATCTTTTTTCGAGTCTTTTTCTATTATCTTGTCTTTGATTCCATGAGTAATACCCCAAACACTTAATCCGCTGCGATCAGTGAAAAATGGAGGTGCTACATGTTCATGCACAAAAGGTTTTTTTCCTAACGCTCGTTAAGAAATCTTGTTAGTTTCTAGTCACGTGCATAGCACGTGAGAGTATTTTCGTCATTTCATTGTTCCAGCCATCAAATCCAACTGATAGTCCCACTAGTACACTACACTTGTGTTGAGGGACATTTTTTGCAACTAAAGTTTATCGTCTTTCATTCTTATACAACATGAGTAAGCATCAACTCATACACACCCACTTACTGCTCATCATCTGCTTGCACCAAAAAATCTTGTTGACCTGAAAAAATGGTTATTTGCATGTGCGGTCTATAATGCGTTGTTAGAAGTTCATGGACGAATAGGAATCCAGGTAGGCGCTTCTACTCGTGCCCCACATACGTAAGTTTGACTCTTGATCGAAACAATAACTATGTTGCATTTTACAAGTTGTCTCTGTTTTCTTCTTTTTAATTATATTTCTTTAATTTTAAAGAACTCTAGATGTCCCTTCATTAGATGGGTGGATCCACCCGTGTGCGACCGATCTCTAGACATCATCTTTGGTCTACTTAGGGCCAGGTATGCTTTGGAAGATGCTCTGGCTTTAGATTAGTCGAGGGCCGATTAGTAGGAGCACTGGGAAAATGAGGAGGAGACCCGGGCAAACTAGGTGGACCTTCGGGCAAATATGGAGGAGCAGCGGCCTAAGAAGCTGAGGAAATACCTTGTCATTAGTTGGGTTTTCTTTGCTTCATATGTTTACCTGCAAAGTTGAAAGTTTGGGTTTGGTCAATGTGGGTTGGTTTTTTTGGTTTCTGGTAGTTAATGGTGTATATGAACAATGTATTTTGTTGATGGTTGGTTATGTAGTTAATGTACATATTGGTATGACAATAATGGTTCAAGTATCTTTAATTATCTTATTTGATTTGTGATATTTGTTTGTTAAGTAGGATTATGATTGTTTATGATACGTGTTATTTGTTTGTTAAGTAGGATTATGATTTCACCAATATTAACTATTGATGAAGTAGGATTATGATTTCACCAATATAACCAGTGGCAATGAAGCAACAACATTTTACTTATTTCATTCTTATATAACATGATTTGCATTCTATTTATCCGAAATACACAATCTTCTCGAGCTTGTTAGAAACATGATGATTTACTTCTAAATCATCATGTTTCTTGAATTACATCTTTCATCTTTAGAGGATTCTTCCAAACACTTCATCTTCTTTTAGATTGCATGAAGATCTTCCTTACAAGTTCCCTTGCCCTATGTGTATGCTCATCCACCCAGAGTTTTGCTGACAACATCAAAGTGAGTGTACCCCTTGACAATGGGTAGTCTTGCTCCACCAGCATATAAATATATGCTCCAGCTGTTCTAGACACATGATGAATTGCACATGAGTCATACAATCTCCATGTCAAACTTTGAGTACCACCCTTAAAATTCCATAACTTATCACCTTCATCTAGCTCAAACATTCTCTTCAAATGTACCCACAACATTCTTTCTTTGTTATCCTGTGGTTCTGATGAAGTGAACTTCTTTTTGACTAAACACCACATCTTTACTAGATCTTCTTTGTCAAATTCTTTAAGCATGTCATCAAAGTGTTGATAAACTTCAATCTGATTATCAACCCTGATGATCTTCCAACTCTTTATTTTGCTTGCATCTTGAATCTCCCAATCTATAATAGGATGCTTAGTCTGTAGAGCTTCAACATTCATGGCTTCTTGGTGAACAATCATCATCATGTGTTGTAACCTTTCCTTAGTCAAATCTTCTTCTTGGTCTTTTTGCTTTTGCTCTTGTTCAGCCACATCTGATTTTGTCTTCTTGGTCACTTCCTTTTCTAACACAGGACCTACTCTCTTAGAACTTTCCACCATCACCTCTGTTCCCATGGGCACAAATCTGCCCATTTTTAGCTAGATTATACAACCTTTCAATCTCCCCATCATCTAAATGAGTCAATTCTTTGAGTTTCTGGTTGTCCATATTCTTTAGATAAGTACACATGTTTTTCCTTCTTTGAGCTGGTGTGGGTGGTCTGCTTAGTTTTTCTTTAAGTCTTTGTGCTGCATAATGTTTTATTTTTTTGTTTGCAGTAGTTTCAGCATACAACTTAGACCTCTCTTCAATAGTAAGTGATGCCCACTCTTCTTGAGTTAATCTTTAAGCCAGCTCATAATCAGCATCACATTGAGCCCTTTCATCATCCCATTCTAGCATCTGCTTTATATAAGCAAGGCTTGCTTCTTCTTGTTGAAGAGCTGCAAGTCTAGCGTCTTCATCTAACTGAACCTGTAACTTCTTGGCAGTTTCTGCATCAGAAAAAAGTAGCTCTTTTGTTGACATAGGAGTTTCATCAACTTCTTACACTAATATACTCTTTCCTTTTCCCTTACACTGTGGTTGTTGTTGTGTGGTGATTGTTGTTGTTGTTGTTGATGGTTCTCTGATACACACCCCTTTTGTTGGAGGTTTAGTATTCCTCAATTTAGTGAGAGCTGCAACCATAACAGCCTCCTCAAAAGGATGCAACAGAATTATCTTCTGTATCAAAGTCAGCAGTACTAACTTGACTCCTAGCAGTACTAACTTCAATACTAGCAATTTTTACTTGAACTTCCATAGCAGATTCAACAACTTAACAAGCAAACATTTTAGGATCATGTTCATCCCCAACAACAGTTTCTTCAACATTTAAGTAATTCCCCTCGTCAAGTAATTGTTCCAGTGCTGCATTTAACCCAATTTCCACATCAGTAATCTGTTGATCCTCATCTAAAACTTTGCTTTCATTCATCCCCTGTTTGGAGGCATCCTCCCCCAAACTAGCAGCATTACAAGAAGATGCAAGCCAAGCAGCAGAACCAATTTTATGTAACCCTTCAAGCTTATGTGTCCTTGACTTCTGTCTCCATTGAAGATATAACTCTCAGGTTCAACCCTTTGATTTCATCATTTTGAGAATATGTAGTCTTTTTAAGATCAACAACCTCCTTTGACAATTTGGTACATGTAGGATAAACACTAAGTCACAAACATGATGAACAAGGTGGTAGAGTGGCGTTCAGATTGGAAGAGAAAGAAGAAAAATGGGAACCTTTAGTGAGAATGAAAGAAAATGAGAAATATTAGATTGCTTCAAGTGAAAGGTCCAACCCTCTCCCTTGGTGGGAGAGGGATATTTATACATACTAAATGGCCCACTCCCGGGCTGTGGATCAGGTATACAGTGGGTAAAGACCCGTCCTTCTTCCACGATGATACTTAAACTAATACTAAGTAATAAATAAACTAACTACGAGCTAACTTAATGCTATTACATCATTTAGGTGATCGAGTCTTTTATAGGAATAATTGTATTCCTAACAATCTCCCCCTAAGAGAGGTCACCTTTGAAACTTAAGATCTTTGTCTTCAAGCATTCTTTAGATCTTGTAGCTCGTATGTAACACCCCCAAAAAACGTCACGTCGGCGGAAGACTTAAAATGTCAGCGGAAGACTTTTTGGGTGTTACTTCGAGGATCTTTGTCACAATCATAGAAAACGACACAAAAGTGACGCTTTAAAGTTTAATTCATTCAAAATACCAAATATTCGAGACATCAAGATGTTTCATAATTTAAACAACAAGTTTATTTAAATATGTCAAAATGTTTATTTAAGCCCATGCCGGGTTACAAGCCCACTCCGTGCCTTCAAGTTCCTTCTTGTTTAGTTACCTGAGATAAACACATGCTAAAAAGTGTCAACACAAAGGTTGGTGAGTTCATAGAGTTTATAGTTTAAATTGTTAATTAGAAAAAGAGTGATTTCCTTATCAATTTAATACAAATCAATCCGCTGGTTTGCCCTTTACCGGGCCATCACCAAAATAGTAGTTTGTTTATAAATCCATTCAACACGAGGTTTGAATCACAGGTTAGGAATGTATTGTGATCACATGCAATCAATAATTTTAAATCAACGTTCCTGTTATTGCCTTAAGCTCATGATACTCAACGATTAACAGCCAATCATAATCTCAAGTTATGACGGTAAGTAGTAGGCCCTCAAGATAGGTATTTGCCAATAACCTATGATAAGAACAATAAAGTGCGCCTGGTGTTTTCTCTAACAACCAAACGAGGATTGTCAATCACTAATAGTACTATCCACATTTATTTACGTTCACCCTTCAAGTGATTAAGGTTCATGATCGAGGGACTTTTGGCAATAGTAACTTAAGCAAATAACATTGGCCTGACGGTATTTCAATACCCGGTATAAAAGACTTGTATTCGAGTTTTAAGCATGTATCTCCCCCACGGGAAAAATAGTTAAAGTGTGGGCTATGAAATCACAGTAATATGTATATAGTTAACGAGTACTTATAAAAAGTATAAAACAGTAATTAAGCATGTATCTCCCCCAAAGAGTTTACAAAACAATTAAATGAGAAAAGGTGGGGCTATGACTCACCTTAGTGGTACAGTAGTAGTGGTAGTAACATAATCTCAACGATGCAAGGCAACGGCTTCACATACAACCTCAAAAGGGTGGGGTAAAACGCGAATAGGGATCGAGCTGGAACAAATGGTGATTGTGGTTCGATACATGATCCACCAAGGTTGCAAGACGAGCAAAACGTGGTACTCTTGACTCCCTTCGACGCCTCGTACAATGGGCAAAAGGTTCGTCCCAAATTAACTTGTAATCTCAACTCGAAAATATCTATATTACTTGTTTGAGTGTGTATGTCTAACTGAGGGCAGTAGGAGACGACTATTTAACATATTTGGAGCTTTGTGATCACAAGAGATTGTGTGTAGTCGTGTAAACTTTGTATGGCACCTCAAATTGTACCCAATCGACTTGTAACATGATAAAGGAATGTGTAAGACATTTCTGAAATTCCCTGACATTCTTACATGTTTAATTATGGGTTTTCAATGATTGGAGAGCTTGGGTGGTTGCTTAGAAGCTTGGTGACACGTTTTTGGAAATTTGGCAAAATGTGTTTCGTGGTTTACTTTGGCCAGATTCGTATTCCGTGGATAGCAGCCACGAATTACATTCTTTGTTTAAAAATCTCGCGTGTCTAGACGTAAAACATTATTTCGGACAACTTTCATGTTTTACACTTTTCCTGGTTCGGACCAGAAGGGCCTTAAAATGAGGATTTAAATTCGTTACAGAAAGTTAGTGGTTTATTAGAATTTATATGAAGTGGTATTGAAATAAAATGCTATTTGTGTCAAGTTGAGATGAAACTTGCAAGGTGCCTTAACTTGATCAATATTCTAGTATAGTAATTATATTTGAAAGTCGATAATAATTGTCGTTCATGGTTTTTAGAGGTCCAATATTATTAGCGAGTACACATGGGAATTTTAGTAGGCTCGGGGTTTATTTAAATTGTATTTGTTAATTATTGAAACGTATACTTATTAAGTATCAATGTTTTAAGTTATGTATGGTATCTAGGTTATTAAGGTTTAGGTGTAAATGTCGTTTTAAGGTAAGAGTGAATAACGTTGTAATTGACAAAGTATATATTAAAAAAAATTGTTACGGGTAAAAATGGTTAATCTATGTTATGGTAACGTGTTAATCGTAGGAAAATTTTACGGGGTGTTATATTACCTACCCGTTAAACGGAATCCCATCCCGGGATTCTAAGATAAGGTAGTTGTAAAGGTGAGAGGTTAGAGGTGAATAAATAGTTATTCCAAATGATTTATCTTTTGAGCGGTTTTGAATTGTCCTTTCTAGCTTAACATATCTACTACTATATTAGCCTTTTCTTTTTAATTGCCCTTTTCAGCTTAATGTGTTTACTACTACATTAGCTTCTTCTTAACTCTTAATATGATTTTTATGAAAACTTTGGAAATACTTTGGTTCAAACTTTAAATCTTTCTTGGTAATGCTAAATGTAATTTCTAGGTGTAAATAGTGTTTTACTTCAGTGGTGTACAGTACCCAATTCTTTTTCTCTTTATATCTTCCACTAGCGCGTTTTATTTATTCCTAAAAGTAACCTTTTTCTTAGTGATTGCCGACATGCCGCACATCATCACTTTCCTCTCGATTTTATACCTTATTGTTGCTACCATTCTCCTGGCATTCATTCCGAGAGAAGATCGTGCCATGATGGTTGGAATCTTATTGTTTATTGTACCGCTCGTGGTTGTATCTATCATTATTGACAAGTTCTGGAAATGAGGCATAATATTGTAGTGTAATGGTAGGATTGTTGTAATAAGGTTCGTTGTGTTTCTATGTAATCTCTAGTGTATGAATAAAATCTTCTTTGTTTCCTAATGCCGTTGTTTATGTTGATTTTCGTTTTTATTGCTTATAGATCGTTAAATTTGCATTATGTGTTAAAACATTGGTTTGATTGTAGTTAGATTTGGTGGGTTTTAACAAATTCTGACCGAATGTGTTAACAAAAGTTTGTTTGGTTTCGTGGGAAGTTGATTATTTAGATAAGTACAAGTTTTTGTATCGTTGGATAGTTTGGAGTTCGTACAAAATGAGGTGATGATAATTTATTTATTCTGTTATGTTTAGATAATCTTCATGTTTTAAAATCACAAAAATCTGTGCGGGTAACCTACCCGTTAAACGAAAGAGTTTTGTTGATACAAATTTTTACAAAGAGAATAGTGTGGAGATAATTCTTGAATTATTTAGTTCTTGTGGATAGATATTAACTTGGGGAAAAGTGAATGCACATGGCAAGAATGGCAACATGTCTATATATTTCCTGATTTTTCTCTTTATCGTTCATTTTGTCTTTAAATAACACTTTTAATATGTCTTATGCTTATATTGTTCTCATAGTTGCGTATTTTGTTGTAACTTTCTTCCCGAAAGAAGATCTGGAGTCTTTGGATTGGATCATAGCATTTCTTATGCTAATCGTGGTTTTAGTTGTTAGTGTGGATGAAATATGGGGGTAAGAAATATTAAGAGTTTTTTTTTTTTTTTTTTTTTTTTTTTTTTTTTTTTTTTTTTTTTTGAATTTGTAGCTTCGTGTACTAGGCATTAACGTTTCATTGTGTGGTTTTTGTCATACAGGGTATTCGATGTGTTACATCCAGTTGTGGTCCTTGCACTCGTAGGAGTGATGGCATTCTTCATCAGCTTGGTGGATCAATCGTTTAGTGACGTCAAGGTTTACTTAGTGATTTTTGTGATGATAGCATTACCGATGCTAGTTATATCGTTGTGTATTAATATTCGCGGTTTCTAATGAGATTTAGGTTTTCTTGGTTTCATATGTCTGTTAACTCAGAAGTAATTAAACCTATTTATCTATATTTCGTTATTTACATAGAGAAGCGTCCCAAACTATGTAATTAAGGAAATATAAACTTATGGTTCAATGATTTATAATTTCTTGATTTGAACAAAAGGGCGTCCAAATCTATTCAAATTAAGACGTTGTAAATCATTTTAAGATTCTGACTTAACCATCTGACAAAATAATTTATGTGCGGATATGTCGTAAGCATCTATAAAGATGAAAGCGAGACAATTAAAGAGGATTTGCATAGTACTCAAAATAGTTGGGGGAGCATATAAATATATATATTAATATACTAGAGTGTAGTTGTACCATAAACTTATTTAAAGGTCACATAATAGTCTAGCGGATGGAAATATGAAGACACGGTATTTGTAATAATCCCGATTAATAATTGTAAGTCATAATCATAACATGTAAGCATATATCAAGTCATATAAGTAAGAAATAATGAGAAGTAACTTTTCTACCAGATGTTGGAATGTAGGCACGGAGGGCATGAAGTGGTATTTTGTAAAAATGGTCCAGTTAAAGTGTAGTTATAGTCCAATGTTTAAAAAACATCTGGTTCTCTATAACCGTGGCTCTGAATACCAATCTGTAACACCCCCAAAAAACGTCACGTCGGCGGATGACTTAAAATGTCAGCGGAAGACTTTTTGGGTGTTACTTCGAGGATCTTTGTCACAATCATAGAAAACGACACAAAAGTGACGCTTTAAAGTTTAATTCATTCAAAATACCAAATATTCGAGACATCAAGATGTTTCATAATTTAAACAACAAGTTTATTTAAATATGTCAAAATGTTTATTTAAGCCCATGCCGGGTTACAAGCCCACTCCGTGCCTTCAAGTTCCTTCTTGTTTAGTTACCTGAGATAAACACATGCTAAAAAGTGTCAACACAAAGGTTGGTGAGTTCATAGAGTTTATAGTTTAAATTGTTAATTAGAAAAAGAGTGATTTCCTTATCAATTTAATACAAATCAATCCGTTGGTTTGCCCTTTACCGGGCCATCACCAAAATAGTAGTTTGTTTATAAATCCATTCAACACGAGGTTTGAATCACAGGTTAGGAATGTATTGTGATCACATGCAATCAATAAGTTTAAATCAACGTTCCTGTTATTGCCTTAAGCTCATGATACTCAACGATTAACAGCCAATCATAATCTCAAGTTATGACGGTAAGTAGTAGGCCCTCAAGATAGGTATTTGCCAATAACCTATGATAAGAACAATAAAGTGCGCCTGGTGTTTTCTCTAACAACCAAACGAGGATTGTCAATCACTAATAGTACTATCCACATTTATTTACGTTCACCCTTCAAGTGATTAAGGTTCATGATCGAGGGACTTTTGGCAATAGTAACTTAAGCAAATAACATTGGCCTGACGGTATTTCAATACCCGGTATAAAAGACTTGTATTCGAGTTTTAAGCATGTATCTCCCCCACGGGAAAAATAGTTAAAGTGTGGGCTATGAAATCACAGTAATATGTATATAGTTAACGAGTACTTATAAAAAGTATAAAACAGTAATTAAGCATGTATCTCCCCCAAAGAGTTTACAAAACAATTAAATGAGAAAAGGTGGGGCTATGACTCACCTTAGTGGTACAGTAGTAGTGGTAGTAACATAATCTCAACGATGCAAGGCAACGGCTTCACATACAACCTCAAAAGGGTGGGGTAAAACGCGAATAGGGATCGAGCTGGAACAAATGGTGATTGTGGTTCGATACATGATCCACCAAGGTTGCAAGACGAGCAAAACGTGGTACTCTTGACTCCCTTCGACGCCTCGTACAATGGGCAAAAGGTTCGTCCCAAATTAACTTGTAATCTCAACTCGAAAATATCTATATTACTTGTTTGAGTGTGTATGTCTAACTGAGGGCAGTAGGAGACGACTATTTAACATATTTGGAGCTTTGTGATCACAAGAGATTGTGTGTAGTCGTGTAAACTTTGTATGGCACCTCAAATTGTACCCAATCGACTTGTAACATGATAAAGGAATGTGTAAGACATTTCTGAAATTCCCTGACATTCTTACATGTTTAATTATGGGTTTTCAATGATTGGAGAGCTTGGGTGGTTGCTTAGAAGCTTGGTGACACGTTTTTGGAAATTTGGCAAAATGTGTTTCGTGGTTTACTTTGGCCAGATTCGTATTCCGTGGATAGCAGCCACGAATTACATTCTTTGTTTAAAAATCTCGCGTGTCTAGACGTAAAACATTATTTCGGACAACTTTCGTGTTTTACACTTTTCCTGGTTCGGACCAGAAGGGCCTTAAAATGAGGATTTAAATTCGTTACAGAAAGTTAGTGGTTTATTAGAATTTATATGAAGTGGTATTGAAATAAAATGCTATTTGTGTCAAGTTGAGATGAAACTTGCAAGGTGCCTTAACTTGATCAATATTCTAGTATAGTAATTATATTTGAAAGTCGATAATAATTGTCGTTCATGGTTTTTAGAGGTCCAATATTATTAGCGAGTACACATGGGAATTTTAGTAGGCTCGGGGTTTATTTAAATTGTATTTGTTAATTATTGAAACGTATACTTATTAAGTATCAATGTTTTAAGTTATGTATGGTATCTAGGTTATTAAGGTTTAGGTGTAAATGTCGTTTTAAGGTAAGAGTGAATAACGTTGTAATTGACAAAGTATATATTAAAAAAAATTGTTACGGGTAAAAATGGTTAATCTATGTTATGGTAACGTGTTAATCGTAGGAAAATTTTACGGGGTGTTATATCGTAGGTTCTGATTCTTCACTTTTGATCTCACTTTGTACATCAAGCAGTGGTCTTGTAATCCATGTTCCTTTGGAATGTGTGATCTTTGAGCTTTCGTTGAGATCATCAGCCATCTTAAATCTCCAAGCTCATCCTTAGTCGTATTGCCTTCATGTGATGTAGTGACTTTTGGACCGTCATGCTCACACTCTTCTAGATTAGGAGACTTTTCATCAGAGTTGCGGAGGCGTTGTTGTTAGTCTCTTTAACATTCATTGTTGCAAGTCTCTAAACGGATATGATCTTCATTTAGAATTAGTAGGCTGTGTGAACATGAGATATGGAATGACACGATTCAGCTGGAGTTGGGTATCACCATCGCAATCTTTATATGATCCTGAAATAAAACCGTTAGTAATAAAGATAGAGAATGAATATGGCTTTGTCATTCATTCTGCGAGGACAAACTATCCTCCGGTTCTGTGAGAACCGACCTGTGATCAGGTAGAGTCTCTGTTAAAGAAGACTCTCCTTGATAGGAATTTCCAGCTTGTAGTAATGAATCTTCCTAAGAGTCTACTTCGGAATCTTCATACTAAGCATGTTCTCATACCGGAACGTCTCAAAGCAGACAACACGATAGAGTGAATTGGTGAATTGTTATTCACAGATTGATGAGAAATAGATTTATAGAAATCACTCGCGTATCACAAAATAAACATTTTTTGAGACACGACGAGAGTTTTATACTTTGAATCACATTTCCATCAAAAATACTTTTGTTTGAAAGATAATATACAATCAATGTGCTCGAAAATTAGTTGGTGAGCACATTGAATGGTTTTTGCAAAAGTATCCGTCAATCCATTTCCTGGAACATGTTTGATTCAATGTTGAATCGCACCATCGTTGCTTTCCATTTTTCACTTGATCATTGATCACTGACGGATCTCACATGTCAGCTACCAAGAGCTTGAATGATGTTCGCTCTATAAGGATTTCCATCTTCATCGTGAATATTTTCATATCACTCGGATGTTCTGGCAATACCACAAGGATAATGCGTAGGACTCTAAATATTTTATCTTACTTTCCACATTGTGTGAAACAATAAGCATATTGGAAGTGTTTCCTAGTGAGATTTATGGATGATCTCTTTGACTGTAGACTCAATAGTACGTTTTGATCCGCTCCTTGAGACTGGGGAGGCATCTCCTGTTTAGATACCAACATGGCTCGCAATGAGCTGTCGATATATTGCACAGGGTTCCCTGTGAGAATGAAACAAGTTCTTTTAAGAGAACTTGAGTGGCTAGGAAGTTTACTGCAGTGCGTCACTGGGTCCATGACGTCTTGTCTTCAATACCAGTGTTACCTTGGTAACCACTAGTAACATATGAATTGAACCCGGTTTCTGCCCTAAGGTTGAATGTATGGTGGGCTATTTCTTTTCACCCTTTCTCATTTCATTTCTTTTTAATTCTTCAACCCCTTCAGTGCTTACCGAGACTTCATCACTAGAACCTTGTTGGGATTGTTCCGGTCCTAGCTTTATCTCAGTCGGCACTCTTCCCTTTCTCACTTTTCTCCTTTTTCCAATCATTCCTAAGCACTTCTAATCTATCTAGAGGATTGTCCTTAGGAAGATCCTTCCGGCTCTGGTGGATCATGGGAACTCATACCTAACCTTAACCATCCTTATAACTCCATGCATTAACGTAAATGGTCAGTCTTTGGTATTTTTCCACAAACGCCTTTTGCTCCCCCTCAATATGTGCATCGATATTCGAAAGAGTTTAGCACATATCTGAGAGCCTATTATTGAGTCCAAAAGATCATGTTTGATTATCATATTTTATATTTAAATCACATTCTCTTCCCTGATATAAAATTTCAAATCTTTCAAGATTTTGGATCTCAATTGATTTAAATAAGTTAGAAAACGTTTGGGAGAGAAATGCGGTCAGTTTTAATATTTTCTGATAAAAAGGAACCTTTTTTCTGCTCCCCCTCAATTTGTGAGGGAGGTTGTTATGTGTCAGAATTGATGAGTTTACAAAAGATTTGAAGTTTTAACGAAAACTCTTTGAAATGTTCTCATACTGACACATAACCATCACAAAATGCATTGTTGCTTATTATGTACAAAGTGGAGAGTTTTGATGATACTTAAAATTTTGAGAAATCACTCTCCCCCTCAATCAATGACGGATGTTAAAACTGAAGTATTTGATGTCATTGATTGAGTGAAAATTTTTATCAAAATTTGGATTCAGTTTGATTTTCAACCAAAATCTCATGGTACCACCAAGTTTTGCACAAATACTTTCTGGAAAAATCATAGAAGGGAAAGTATTAGCGATAAAAAGAAGATTTCTCTTTTTATACAAGAAATGATGCACTGAAGCGTACATCAGATCGAGGGTGCATGAATGTAAAGTAATTCACGCTCGGATGAACGACGCCCTTTGCTAGGAACAACCGTCTTTTTGGGGACGTGTTTTCCTCATTTTGAAAAAAACGGGTTGCTATCTGAAGTAATAGCAAGCCATAATTTTAAGTCTGGGTTACAGCCTGAAATCACTGTAAGCCATTGTTTGTAAGAATGTTTTGAGAAACGACAAGTTTTAGAAAAACATTATTTGAAAAAGAAAAACTCTTGCTCAAGCATATGTATGATTCCGTGTCATTATTGAATGACATTTCTAGAAACGTACATAATATTGATTACACAAGAGACATGTCGTGAGATGAATATTTTTGGATTTTTGTAGTTTTTCAGATTTTTATGGTTTTTATAGGTTTTATAATTTTCTATTCTTTTTTTGTTTTAAATTATGTACAAAGGATATGTGGAAGCAGTCCTTCACTCCTCATTATCTTCCTGAAGACGCTTAAGAGTTTCTGGTGAGAGGCTCTATATCCCAAGTCTTGGAAGAATGAACTGGAATCTTTCATGAGAGAGAGCCTTTGTAAATATATCCGCCAGTTGAAACTCTGTCCTCACGAAGTAGAGTTCCACTACCCCTTTCTCCACTTGTTCTCTGATGAAGTGATGACGGATGTCAATATGCTTGGCTCTGGAATGCTAGACATTGTTGCAGCATAAAGCAATGGCACTTTTGTTATCACAATACATCGGGATTTTGTTGAAGTCATACCCATAATCTGATAGTTGAGATCTCATCCACAAAATTTGAGCACAACACAAGGACATGGCAATGTATTCAGCCTCTATGGATGATATCGATGTGCACATTTACTTTTTAGATGACCAGCTTACAAGTTTCTCACCCAAAAATTGAGCACCTCCTGACGTACTTCTGCGAGTATCTTGACAACCTGCATGGTCAGCATCTCAGTAAGTCGTGAGAGCCATAGCATTGTCTTTAGGGTACCAGATACCCATGTGAATGGTCCCTTGTAGATACCTAAATATTCTCTTGACAGCTTCTAAGTGCTTTTTGGTAGGCTTGGATTGATATCGGGCACACATACATACTGCGAATAGAAGGTCTGGCCTACTTGCTGTGAGGTACATGAGAGATCCAATCATGCTTCTGTATTTGGTCTGATCAACAGATAAGCTTGCTGGATCATCATCAAGTTTGGATCTTTCAACCACTGGTGTGTCAACAGTGTCACTTAAATTAATACCAAACTTCTTCAGAATGTCACTAGCATATTTGGCTTGATTAATGAAGATGCCACTTGGATTTTGTGAGATTTGTAACCCCAAGAAGAAAGACATTTGTCCCATCATAGACATTTGAAACTTGGAACTCATTTCCTTTGCAAATTGATCACATTCATGGAGTCGGACGACGCAAAGATGATATCATCTACATAAATTTGAACTTGGAGCAGATTGTTTCCAGTCTTCCTAGTGAACAAGGTAGGATCAACAACACCCTTGGTGAATCGGTTTGCAAGAAGAAACTTGGACAAGGTTTCGTACCAAGCTCTAGGAGCTTGTTTTAGACCATAAAGTGCTTTCTTCAACTGATACACATGATTTGGTCATTCAGGGTCCACGAAGCCTTCAGGCTGAATGACATAGACCACTTCTTTCAAATCTCCATTCAGGAAAGCAGTCTTAACATCCATCTGGTAAACAATCATGGTACTGCTAGCAGCATTGGCAAGGAAGATTCTAATGGCCTCGATACGAGCTACTGGTGCAAACGATTCTTCAAAGTCAATACCCTCTTATTAACTATAAGCTTTAGCAACTAGCCGTGCCTTGTTTTTCAAGATGTCACCATGCTCATCAAGTTTTACTTTGAAGATCCATTTAAGAGCAATGATCATTGCGCATTCAGGTGGCAGTACTAAATCCCATACATCAAGACGATCAAACTCATAGATTTCTTCTTGCATTGCTGTGAACCAGCATTTTTTAGTTAACGCATCCTAGAAATCTTTGGGTTTGATTTTGGATAAAATAGAATTGAAGAAGCACCACAAGGTATCTGTAGCAAGTTGTTTTCTAGTGGACACAGGTCGTGAGGGATTTCCTATGATGTTGTCAATAGGGTGATCATTTCTCCATTTTCTGAGATATTCGTGGGGTTGAGGGTAGTGAACCGATATAGTGGTGTTGGATTCTCCTGAGGATGATGCTTCGTTGGATAATTCAGGAGCAAACACATTTTCAAATGGTTCATCTTCAGATGGAGCAAAAGGATTAACTTCACAGGAGTTATCTGTTGTCGTTCCTCAATGTTCAGAAGATGATTGTCCATTTGACGCATGTTGAGAGTTGCTACATTCTGGAGCATCCAGATCTAGACAGATGGAAGTGGATGGACCATTAGTGGCCTAAGGGGCATCTACAACCATCGTTAGGATCCGCAGCCTGCTGTTCAGGTTCGTGAGGTTGCTATGACTCGAAGTACTCATCAAACATAGGGTCAAATAACTTCTTCAATTCTTCACAAGTGGGAGGAACATAAGGAGTGACAGGGTTGGTATACTATACAAGTCCCGAACTAATTGGTCCAGGAGATAAAAGATTGGGTGAGGGTCCAGAACTGGTGTGTCCTGAAGCCGTATGCTCTGTCAGCTCATCAAACATGACATGGATCGTTTCCATGATTTGTCGGGTTCTTTTGTTGTAGATTCGTTACCCCTTTCGATCTGGCGCATATCCAACAAATACCCCAATATCAGCCTTAGCCTTGAGCTTCCCTAAGTCTTCACTATTGTTAGTTGGATAGCACAGGGCTCCAAACACACGAAGAAAGGAGAGATCAGGCTTTTTGAGATGCATCGGCTCATAAGATGTCTTGTTGTGGAGAGGATGTATCAATGACCGATTTTGTGTGTAACATGCAGTAGCAATAGCTTCAGCCCATAGAAACATTGGTGTTTTAGAGAATATCAGCATAGTACGAGCAGCTTCAACTAGTGTACGATTCCGTCTTTCAACAACTCCGTTTTGTTGAGGTGTTCGAGGAATACTCTTTTGATGACTGATACCGATACTTTCATAAAATTGAGTGAGTCGTTGGTTGACGAACTCAGTCCCATTGTCAGTGCGAATGATTCTAACAGTCTTGTTAAGCCTTACTTGTAGTTGTTTGATGATTTTGATGATGATTTCGGGAGTTTCATCCTTGGATCTTAAAAACTTCACCCATGTAAATCGTGAGAAATCATCCACAATTACAAGAATATATCTTTTCCCATTGAAGCTCTGCACTCTCATGGGTCCGCACAGATCCATGTGAAGGGTATGGAGGACTTCAGTGTTGGATTTGGCGGGTTTCGGTTTATGAGTGTGCTTCTTGCTTTTACCCAATTGATATGCTGAGCAAAGATGGTCTTTTTCATACTTCAATCTGGGCATGCCTCGAACAAGATCTTTGCAAGAAAGTTCATTAATGGTGCCAAAGTTCAAGTGGTTCAAGCGACGGTGCCATAACCACGATTTGTTCTTAGAGAGCAAGCAAATAGGAGAGGACCGCATCGTGTCTTCGATAGAGATAGTATACAAATTAGTGCCACGACTTCCTTTAAGAAGATCAATTCCATCTAATTTTCTAACAAAATATGTGTGCTTTCTGAAGGCCACTTCGAGATCGGATTCACAAAATTGTCCAACAGAGAATAGATTATGCCCAAGTCCTTCCACATAGTAGACTCTAGAAATCACACTGTCACTGAACACATAATCACCATACCCCATAATGGTTCCAAAATGGACGTTTCCGAATCTGACAGTCCCGATAAACTTTTTCACAAAATTTCTGAGCCGAGAGCGATCCCCAGTCATATGTTTTGAGCAGCCTGAGTCTAAATACCATAGGACGATTTGTACGACCTTCATTTGAAACTAGACAGATATGGATAACTAAAAAACATGGATCCCCAAGTGTAAATGGGATCCAATTGGTTAGCACAATCATATTTAAATGAAGCAGGATTAGTATTTATAATGGCTTCCTTAGAGGAAATGATACTAGTGGGTGCTACTGACTTATCATCAAGGCATTGAGTCACTAAAGGGAATTTTCTTTCAGTTGCCTTCCATTTCTTAACTGCTAAATATTTAGGATCGGGTATTCTTGTTAGTGGACACTGGCTTCCTAAAGTGAATTTTCTTCCAGTAGGTTTCCACTGATATCCTACATTGGTAAACATCTTTCCATTAGCTTTCCAAGTATGGTTTTCCAATTTATGTGTCTTAGCAAACATAACTGAGGATTTGTAAGAAGATTTCAAAAATGACACACCACAATCATCATGATTACCAGAAATTAAACAACCCTTACAAGTCTTACAAGTAGCATTAGAATTCGGATTAATTATAGTACACTTATCGCAAATACTAGAATCAACACAATTCTTTTTACTCAGATCAATCTTTTTGTTCCTAAGGTGGTCTTCTACTTTCTTCCCTTGAGCGGTCTTAGCTGGAAAAGTCCTATCATTCCTTGTATTGCCTTTAGGCTTTGACCCGCTAGCTTTAGTGTCATTGCTTACTCCTGCAGAATTGACGATGGGAACATTAGATTGTTCCATAGTTGTTTGGTTTCTAGGTGGTGATGTGCTATGATCAGAACTAACCAACTATATATCAAAGGTAACATGCTTTTTCAAACTCTTAGATGAGGATGTGACTTTTCTATCTTGCATGCTGAGAATCTTGGGGCACGTACCTATGGCATATTCTAACAATTCTTGTGACCGTTTGGTGAGAAAACTAATGTCTAATATTGTGTTATCAGAGGGTCTCACCATTCTATCTTCTTCAATGGTCTCACGGGTCATGTCAAGGAAATCCTTAAGATGTCTAAGGTAATCACTATAGGCTAACTCATTGTTCCTAAGGGGAAGTTGTAGAGAATCGTTTAAGCCCATCTAGGATATAGTAATGTTAACGTGCACAGCGGAATAAGAACAAGAATAACATCAACATTACTATCAAGGTTTTCTTTATTGAAATATAAAAACTACTACAACTACTAAACTACTACTAACGCTCTATGTGTTTCTAGACTCTCATTGGAGAGACTAGCTATAAAAGGATGATCTGTAACCTAGACGCCTACCCTCTTTATATAATAGAGGGAGGTTACAAACCCTAGCTTCCTACGAAAGCTAACTATTACATATTAGGTCCTCATTGTTTCTTCTTTCTTCATTCTTTGCTTGTAGGTTTTGTAATCTTCAAATCTGTAATTCCCAACAATCTTCCCCTATTTGATATTACAAAACAATCTGCATGAAGAAACAATATCATCACCAATAATAAGCTGCACATCATAACTATTCTTCCCCTTTTTGTAATCTTCTAATAGGGTCTTGTGCAACTCGTAAACGCTTCCCCTCAAGTGATGCATATCTCGAACTCTAATCGGCTTCGAATATCCTTATCTGATGTAGTGCGAACAAGCATATTAAATACACCTCAGTTATTCGTGTGGTCCCAGCCATCGCACGCCATAACCGTCCATTGGTACCAAACCAAATCAAAATATAATAATATGTGTGGTCCCGGCCATCGCACAACATTATTATGTTATGTATTCAACAACCTGTGAACACCAAACCAAATGAATAGAAGGAACCAACTCGTTGTCCAAGATCCAAGGGAGTCTTCGAACCTAGAATTAAATATCAAAAACAAAATAATAATTTTTAATTTTTTAATTTTTTTTTTTACTAAACTAATAAGCAGTAACGAGCAGCAGCAGTAAGTATCAGCAGTAACTAGCATCAGCAGTAAGTATCAGCAGTAACTAGCATCAACAGTATCGATCAGCAGAATCAAAATAATCACATCAGCACAAAGTGTAAGAGAATGATCAAGTATATTAACAATAAGCTTCCCCTTAAACTTATACTTGCCATCTCTTTAATCCAATAAGTTCCATGGAGTGATCACTGATGAAGAAAATCAACTATAACTGATTTGATGAAGAAGTTAAATCTCCCAAACTTTGCATCTTATGTCTTGCACTATCTACGTGACTCCAAACTCATACTCCCATAAAAGGTATAAGTAGACCGTAACCTCTTGGCAAATCTAAAACACGACAAACAACGCCCCACAATCGATTTAATGATAGTACGAGGTATAAAGTATATCCCAATCAGATGTAGCAGCACATGAAACTCCACCGTCCAACTTATAATTTCGACCAATCACATTAAACCGGAAGACGACAAACGAAAAAAAATTAATCAGCAGCAATTACTTTTAATCTCAATTAATTTAAAAAACCAAAGTCAGTCCCACTTTAATAAGATTGACCAATCATAAATTCGGACCCAAAATAATAAGGTACGAGGTTTCAAACTTTCAATTAACACGTTGCATCAACAAATCATTCTTTAATCAACTCAGCGACAACCCTTTGTGAATTAGTTGTAGATCAAAACTTTTCACTGCTGCTGCTGTTCGACAACCAGATCTACTACAATCAAACCTTGAATCAACCCTAGATATCAAGAGCCCCCGCTCTGATACCAATTGTAGAGAATCATTTAAACCCATCTAGGATATAGTAATGTTAACGTGCAGAGCGGAATAAGAACAAGAATAACATCAACATTACTATCAAGGTTTTCTTTATTGAAATATAAAAACTACTACAACTACTAAACTACTACTAACGCTCTATGCGTTTCTAGACTCTCATTGGAGAGACTAGCTATAAAAGGATGATCTGTAACCTAGACGCCTACCCTCTTTATATAATAGAGGGAGGTTACAAACCCTAGCTTCCTACGAAAGCTAACTATTATATATTAGGTCCTCATTGTTTCTTCTTTCTTCATTCTTTGCTTGTAGGTTTTGTAATCTTCAAATCTGTAATAATCAACTTATTAAAGACTGTGATTACCATGAGAAAAGAATGGGTGTGTGTGCTGACCAAAAGAGACCTAGACCAATGTGGACCAAAGTTAGTGCTATTCCCCCATATGTTCCACAAGCAAGACATAAAACCAGCAGACCCAAATCTGCTGGTAAGCCAGTTTCTACTGGTAGACCTTTTTCAGCCGGTTGGAAAAGACATGTTGCTAGACCATTCTACATACCTACTAGCACTTACTTTCAGAATAGTTTTTGGCCTAGTTATTTTGACCCAATGTATATGGGGTGGGGGACCAGATGGGATAACGGTGTTAAGTCCTCAACAGGCTGTTCTTGGATACAAAAGAGGAAAAGTTCATACTGGGTACCCAAGAACAATAGTCCTTGTCAGGTGCACTGATTGAGGGGAGGCATAAGCCTAAGGGGAGGCTTATTGTTGTATTTTATGTATACTAACCATTTTGCAAGGTAGTGGATCCTCATACGCCTAAGGGGAGGCTTAGTGTTTCTACTGACACTACATGTTTCTTTGGTTCCTGCTGATTGATGGTATATTTTATATATTTCATATTTCTATTTGTTTCTTTCTTTTATTAAAAAAAATAATAATAAAAAAAAAAAATCTTGGTATAGTATTTTGTTGTATGATTTTTATTTTAGTATATTTGTTTTTCTTTGTGTTATTAGTAAAAAAAAAAAAACCTAACATTTTTGTATAGTTTTGTGTATGTTGAATGCAGGTTTGGTGTTGATTCTTATCACACTCTTTCTGGTCATCAACTTGCCTGATGTTGACTATTTCATCAAAAAGTTGGCTAGTCCAAAGGGTACAGCTTTGGTAAAGACACATCAAATCTGTTGATAGCTGTAATGGTTTGCTCAAAATCATAGGGTTTTCAACTCACCCATGCTTTGTTGCTGAGTAGTTGAAATGGTTGTCAATTGACCATGGATTTTTCCTTTATGGATTCCAAATAATTGGCTAGCCCACATGTATATGGCTTGTGGTAAAGGCTGTGGAACACCATATTTGGTATTCAATTGACCAAGATGATAATTCATCAATAATTGACTAGTCCTGAGCAAACGGCTACAGGTAAAGACATATCAAATCCGTTTATAGCTGATGATTTGCTAAAAATCATGTGGTTATCAGTGTACCTTTGAACACTTGGCTACTCCAGTAGTGATGGCTATTGGTAAAGAGACATCAAATCCATTATTTTCAATGATTCACCTCTCACAGGCGTTTACACACCTGGATGTGATGAGAATAGTATGAAACTTATATGTTTTGATGTACATTTAGTCTTGTGTTGCTGCAAAGAATGGTGCTTTTCAAATTGGTTGCTGATCATAGAGATTTTGCTTATGAAGATTCTTTGCTGCTGATGTTCACTTCAATCCTCTGGTTTGTGTTATTGGTGATCTATCAAGGAATCTTGAACTTAACCATGTCAAATTCAAGATTAGGAGAGGATTGTAAGGAATTTTGGAAGTTCCTACTGATGAATAATCTGCTGATGGATTCTGCTGAAGAGACAGATTCTACTGATGAAGTGAATCTGCTGAAGTAGAGATTCAGCATATTATGTTTCTACAGATATAGTTATTCCGTGTTATTTATTAGTTTGTTAGGATATGCATGAGCTATATTAGGTAGTGATATGCATTGATTTTATATTTAATTAGTTGATTTAATATTGATTGTCTATTAGGGTTCCTTGTGCTTATAAAAGGAACATAGTTTTATTGTTTTAATTACATCTTTTGAAACACTTTCAATAGAAAGGAATAGAGATCCATAGAGGATCATAGTTTTAATAGAAAAACCTTGTGAAACTTTGATTATTATTGTTATTCCGCTGTGTCAATAATCATTGTTTATATAATCCTAGATTGGGCTTAAACGATTCTCTACAAAAGTGGTATGTACACAGCCTCACATGCATATTTTTTACATTCACAGACCATTGATTTGTCACTTGAAATGACCGGCATTTTCCCTTTCACCCTAGTCTTTTGATTCTCAATTTCATTTAGCAAAGAAGTTATCTTTTCATTGGTTTTATCATAATTGATTTTAATTGAATCATATAATTCTTTGTAATGTTGTTTAACTTTTGAATTTTCAGCTTGAGAACATTCATTTTCATATTTGAGTTTATTGATCATATTTTGAAGTTGGAAACTCTGAGAATCTACAGACTGTGGTTTATGGGTGTCGATCACATCATTCATGGGGATTTCAATTGGGCAAATTGAGCCCTCAATTTCCTAATCGTGTTGGTGTGAGCTTGAATATTTTCATCCCTTTTTGCTAATTCAAATATTTATCAAATTCAGGAGCATCCGATGATGTCTTGGCCTTTGATATTTTAATCCTTTCTTCTAAATGTTGATATTTTAATTGTAGGTTAAGATTATCAACTTCTAGTTTAGAAAAGTGCTTGACCATGTTGTCATGATCATCATTTTGAATTTTTTCTTGCAGCTTCAAATTCTCCCCCTCAAGCTCAAAAACACGATTTTGGAGAACATTCAAAGCAATAGACATTTCATGAAATTGACAAGCATTTAACGTAGAATCTGTAGCAGCGTAAAACACATCTTGTGCAATACATTTAGCAATCAAATTGTCATTCATGATAAGAATGTTTTTCCTTGCTATCTTACTATGTTGAAGATCTATTGCAGTTTGTTTCCCCTTATTTTCCATATTTTTAAACACTTCTTTCATTTCTTTCAGTTCAACTTCAAGGGACTATTGTAAACCCTCAAAATGTTCTTTGATTAGTTTAAAAAATGGGATAATTTCAGTTAAGTAACATTCTTTTGTAAGCTCAAAACCCCTTTCACCCTCAGTAATTCCCGTTTGTGTGATTCTCTTTTTGCATGTTTTATTAAAATCAGTGAACATTTGACAAAGGACATATACGCTAATAAGAGTTCTACATTGTGTGGGAAGTGACAACTGAACTAAGTGCATTGGTGTATTGGGGGGATACACCATTTGGGTAGCAAGCTTTTGAGGAAGTTTGGCCTTAAGTTCTTCAACTTTCATTTTCTCAACATCTATAGGCCAAAATATCTGCTCTGGTGTTAACTTAGTTTGAGGTGCAAAAACAGTCACACGGTTTTTTTCATAATAATCATGGGGTTTAACAATGACACGATGTTTAATGCACTTGGGATCCTTCATTTTATTATCAAATCTCTCTCTATTGGCAGATTCACTATCATCCATTTCTTTATCAGACCAACAATTTGGAGGGGCATGATTAGGTGTGAGCATAACCTTGGCATCATACAAGGCTGGTTGATAGGCACTAACGCTCTTAAGGTATTTTGTCTTAGGCACACCTAAATCCTTGTCACTATGTTTATCCCTCAGTTTCATGTGCTTTTGAACCATTTGAGCTGTTTGTATGGTTTGACCTTGCATGTATAACTTATTTTCATGCTTGTTCTTCAACTCCTTAAGGTTGGAAAATTCATTTAGTAGTTTAGTTTCTTTTTCTTTAAATCACCTTTTAGCACACTTAAACTCTCCTAATTTTCCAGTTTTTCCTTAACAACTTGATCAAGTTGATTCTGAACAGATTTTATTTCTTGTTTTAATGCATCTTCCTTTACATTATGTTCAGTTATATATGCCTTCATTTGCCAATCCATTTTTGTTCACGTTCGGTAAGTTCAAATTTTGCACGTTGTTCATAACATATTACTTTATCCTTAAGAATATTAATCCTAGTAGTCAGAGTGTCATCAGGTGCAGCAGCAGTGTACACATCTAATTCACACACATTATCATCAATAGGGGATGTATCACTTGATACAACAAATTCGGCGTTGTGCTTTACATATTGTTCATATGGGACAACATTGCTATTTCCCATATTGACAATATCTGATTCAGCAACATTTGTTTGTTGTATTTCGTTATGAATCCTCTGTTCATGCATCACATTATTGTCACAAACAACAGAAGATGTTCCACTAGATACGTTAGAATTAATGTTGCTATCGATTGTTGCTCAGTTGGAATAACGTTAATGTTCTCCAATTCAGCCTCATTCAATTCACCAACATTAATTTGTCGTATATCGTAGAAACTCTTTGATTCACCATCAATATTGCATTCATCATAAAACTTTAGTACCTTAGATATGATGGATGATTTGGAGGGACCGGATTGTTGTGGAGTTGAGACAGTTGATGATAAATTGGCCATGAAGATAGTCTGAGCAATGGGTTCGTCATCAACGTCCGAATCAAAGGCATCACAATTATCAGCTTGGAAGATGTTTGGATCATTAAGAGCTAAATCCTGGACAGGTTGTTCATCCACATCATCATCAAATGTCTTTCCATTATCCCCAGCAAGAAAAGCCAATTCTTCCTCATTCAGCACAACGTCATTCCCTTGAGCTTGCATGAGTAACATTTTATCCTTGAAGTAGACTGAGTTCTCAGGACGCTTTGGCTGACTGCAATTCCTTGCGATGTGACCCAAACCCCCACAGTTGTAGCATTTGGGTTTCCTTCCTTGTCCCTGATGAACATTTCCAATCCTGTTCTGCAAATTGCCTCTAGCAACATTCCTTTGATTGACATTTGTCTGCCCTAAACATTTTGTACCATTACTCTTCCGTCTTCCAGAACAGCTTGATTTCGTGGATTAGAGGAAGCTCTGAGTTGGTTGTTGGTTGGTGGAAGTGCAGCTCTGAAGTGTTGAATGAGGAGAGATACTTGGTTAGAAAGGTTGTCAATCATTTTCTCCGTATGAGAATACCCTGAGTCAAGATGGGTATTCATGGCACCAGGTGATTGTAGAGATGAGTGATCCACTGATGACAAAGGCTGATTGATTGGCAACGTACTGGTTATGAAAGCAAGTGATTCATTAGTACTAGGTGGATTGAGCTTTTCTCTTAGTTGACGATCAAACGCTGCATGTTTCTCATGTTGTTGTAAGTAGGCAAACAGCTGTTCATAGTTGGTATTCCTTAGTCCTTTGTTGAGTTTCACTGCTGTGACAAAACGACCCACTCGGGTGACATGTTGTTGACAAATTTAGAGTTGAGTTGGATGTTAGGCATTGTCATTCGGATTATTCTCATGTCATTGACAAGCTTGTGAAATCTGACATAGTAGTCGGTAATGTTTTCACCAGGATTCATCTTGAAATGCTCAAATTCATCAAACAGCTGTGACTCACGATCTTCTTTGGTCAGCTCCGAGCCAGATAAAATCATTTTGACATTGTCCCAAACAGCTTTTGCTTCAGTGTTGAAATTGATTAGCTTGTAAACATCTTTGGGTAAACCTTGTATCAATATCTGCATCATAGCACTTCTTTTCAGCCTCACTGAGGTCATTGTAAGTACGTGGCCTGTCAGTTCCATGGGTGACAATTCCATCATCAGCTATGGAGATGACATCCCTTGTTGTACCCATCTGCAAGGGACCTTCATCAATTGATCGCAGAATATTCTCACCATTTTCCTTGCCCCGACAGTAAAGTCTGATTCTTTGTGCCCATGATTCATAATGAGTCCTATCGAGCATAGGAGGTCGAGTATCAGACCATGCAGCTTGAATATCGTCAGAGGTAGTAGTCATGAAAAAGTCTTCTAATGGGATTTTATAGCTCTTGTGACTTAAACCGAGAAATGATTCTTTCTAGGGATTTTACTAAAGTCAACAAAAGAAACCGGAAGATGTACTCAGCGAGTTAAACTTAGAGAGAGATATCGGATGGGTCACAATATGCACTAAGTGTCAAGTAGCGACAAGTCAAGTTACAATATATCCGATTGAAATTAGTCAAGTCGTAAGAATTAACTCACAACGTCAGATCAGAATCAGATTAATCGAAACGACTAACGTTACAACAATTCACCAAATACAATTGATTAACCAATCACAAGAACCTCAACACGTAGTTAAACGTTAACAAAGTAGAGATAATCACTAGGTGGAGCAAACCGCTATCTTTGGGTACTCACAATTCTGAGGTAGTCACTGAGATTAGTTAAACGCTAGATGAGGTAATCGCTAATAGTAGCAAACCGCAGGATGAGGTAATCGCTACCCTTACCTAAACGCAAACAAGAGTTAACCGCAGGAACAAACCACTAACACAAACCGCTAACTTAAATCGCTAGATCTAATCGCTAACCACAATAGTCCAAATCCGTCACTATCTAGCGTTTTGTCTGTATGTCCCAAAGTAGTAATCGCTAACGAGCTAATTGCTAAATTAAGTAGCAAACCGCTACTAAGAAAAACCACCACAGAATAGGTAACCGCTACTAAGAACTTCGACCCAAAATCAAACACAACATCAAACCAATGTATGATATGGCTTATCCAACTGAAAAACTAGATGGTTCTAACACCACTAATCACAAAAGTACACCCTTAACACATCATATAACACTAGAAAGATCAAAGTAAGATGTTTTCAAAGAAAAACTCTTCTAACTCACAAAAACCACAAAAACCACACCAAATCCGATTCTTCAAGGCCCTAAGATGAAACCTTGGCTCTTGATACCATTTGTAGGATAAACACTAAGTCACAAACATGATGAACAAGGTGGTAGAGTGGCGTCTAGATTAGAAGAGAAAGAAGAAAAATGGGAACCTTTAGAGAGAATGAAAGAAAATAAGAAATATTAGATTGCTTCAAGTGAAAGGTCCAACCCTCTCCCTTGGTGGGAGAGGGGTATTTATACATACAAATAAAATGCCCATTCCCCGGCTGTGGATCAGGTATACAGTGGGTAAAGACCCGTCCTTCTTCCACGGTGATACTTCAACTAATACTAACTAATAAATAAACTAACTACGAGCTAACTTAATGCTATTACATCATTTATGTGACCAAGTATTTTATAGGAATAATTGTATTCCTAACAGTACATTTATCCATCAATTCCTGCATAACTTCATAGTATCCGCATCTGAGCTCCCATTGGTTTCTTGGCGCCTGGGGATTCCATCACCTGAATCAGTTCCATGGGAACTTGATCCATTAGATGTTGCCTTGGATTGGATCTTATTACTGTTACCACTATCCTGCTCTGCTTTTAAGGTAGTAGCAGTAGTGACAGCCCTTTCCAATCTATCATCATCCACCTCAATGATAGCCTTATCTACAGCTATAGTAGCACTAGCCTGAGGTAGCTCAGTGCCCTTTTGGTGTGATATCCTATGTTTATAGGTCTGTACCAACATTGCCTGAAACAATTGTGTTTCTTTTCCTGAAAAGTCATTTCCCACCCTTTTAATGTATAAACCTTGGATACATGTAAAATTTCTTTGCTGATTTAACCAAGTTCTTAACCATACTATCAAAAAACATTTTTGAAAAATTGAACTTCCTGTTGGTAGCCAAGCAAATTATAGCAGAAGCCATCTTAGTGTCAAACTCATTTCATGAAGTTGTTTTAGGACTCAAACATTGTAAGATAGTATGGATTAAGAATTTCCACTGTGGGGAGAAGAGTCATTTGTTAAATTTTAAAGAATCATTTTTCCTCTCATATCCAATCTGTTTAAGTTTTTCAAAAATTATCAAATTAGAAAGGCACTCTTTTCCTTTAGCATCTGATAGTTGAAAAAATCTCCTAACATATGCTTCAGTAACGTGTATCTTCTGGCCATCTATAAGGGCATGGATTTTTTCTTCCCCATTAATAGTTTTGACCTTAGCAGTAGACCAAAATTGTTTCATTTGAGAAAGATATATAGTAGGATTTACTATTAATGCGTACCTTAAAGTGCTTGCATTTAAGAAATCAATGATCTCAGTAAAACCTTTAGCCTCGTTAGGTTTTTGTAGGAAAGCAGTCATGTTATGAGTTTTGGCAAAATATAGCTTCGACATTTTTGTGATTGATGGTGGGTTTTTGTTAATTGATGATTAAAAGTTAGATAGGGTTTGATTTGTGATTGTTTTAGAATTATGAAAACCAATTAATTGAAGTTTTGGTGGTTACAGCTGTAGAAACCCGAATAGCATTAAGTTACGCTTTGAGTTGAGACCATTTTAGGGATCTTTTTTGCAACAAAATCCATTTTTATTAAATTGCGGAACCAGTCCCCCAATTTCTTTCATCTTTTCATTATATAGGCATTGAAAAACGTTGTGACTCTTAAATAGTTATTGGTAAACGTTGTGACTCTTAAATAGATATTGGAAAACGTTGTGACTCTTAAATAGATATTGAAAAACGTTGCACTCTTCTGTGCCTATAAATACAAAGGAATTACAACCAATTTGTATCATCTTTTCATTATATATTTTATTTATATTTGGAATTTCAATGGCTTCATCTTCTTCAATTCCTGCATCGAAGAAAAGTAAACATTCAAGCCCTACTTCTCCTCCTCCAATGCCTAAAAAATATAAAATCTTTGGCAGTACCCAAGAGACCTGGGAGAAAAGCTAGTCTGGCAGATTTGGAAGTGAAAAAGCATTGGTTGAAATTTACAACAACCGAATCAAGAGGTTGGAAGAACGGAACAAACAAGATCAAGATATCATACTGGCGCATCAGAACAGAATTCATCTTTGGAATCAAGAAATAGAAGAAAACCGTCAAAAAATTGTTGTTGTTTACAAAGATATTGAAAAAAGTTTATATCTTTCTTGCTGTTTCATTTCATTTAACCGGATGTAATATGATATTTTTCATTATTATGTTATTTGAATTTATTAATCATTCAGTATAAACCATTTAATTTCCAGAATTGCACAGTTTCATCGTTATTTACTTCGGTGTTGGACTATGAAAATGCACACAGTTAATGTTGCTAGTACACGGTTAATGCTGTTAGTACACTGTTAATGTTGCGAAGACCGATACTGTTGAGGGACATTTTTTGCAACGACATTTTACTCCTTTCATTCTTATATAACATGATTTTCTACCATTAATTGCACACCCACTACATGTTTAGGGACCTTTTTTACGAAAAAAACCCCTATATAATAAATACAGGAACCAGACCCCAAATCCCCTCACCTAACTAATTTACTAAATTGGAAATTCAAAACCATGGCAAAAAAAGGTCTATTTAACTGTCATTGAAAATCTAAATATATTGTTTAATACCTTTGTTAATCTACTTTTGTATTTGTTAATTCATCCATTTAATTTTGCAATGTATATTTGCAAAAGACAATATTTTTGTTGATTCTACTGATACAAGCATTGAATATATCAACTAGTGATGATTATGATACAAGTGATGAACTCGATGTTAAGACTATTACATGGATTGAAAGATGCACCTAGATGTGGCCATCAAAAAAAGTTGTTGTAGAAAATGTTTGAGCTGAAACAATTTTCAGCGAAAACAATGTTCCAGTTGAAACATGTTCCACCGCAAACAATCTTCCACATCAAAAACTGTCTACTAAATGCATACTAGCTCTGCCAACGAATGACAGTAAATGAAAAGCGAAGGCTGAAGTTGGAAGTGGAAAAAGGCAGTCTGCCACTAAAATTGACATCTTTGTTCATTGTTTTGTGTTCCTCTAGCTTATATGAAACAGTTGATGTAATAACTTAGAGCATTTATGGAAGTTGAAAAACATTTTGTTGTATGTTACTAGTATTATGCAATGTATTTGTTATAACAATCATAATAGACCCACAGAAATAACAACTGTCATTATCTAAAGACATACTAACTGTCTTCATCACTATTGTTTAACAAACATAACAGATGCAAAGAAATCGCAATTGTCTAACTCTAAAACTTACAAAAAACAATAAAAATTAAATAAATCATTTAGCTCACTCATACATAAAGTCATTCAAATTGCGGCTTGTTTGGAACCCTTTCTGATAGTCTTTCTCCTCTGACTACCAACCTCTTGGGTTGATTGTGAATCCATTGGTTGACTTGGTCCTGCATCAGTTTTAGTTGCTTCGCTGTCTGCAACACCCTCAGCTCTTGCCTTCTTATTAACTTTCCCCTTTGCATTCTTATTTCTCGGACCTGTACATGCTCTTTTGTTGTGACCTGTTGTACCACATTGGCTACAAGTGACAGTTTTCCCTTTCCTTTATTGCTTCCCACCCTTGCTCATTTCCTTTAAGGTTTTCTCAGCCGTCTCTTCTTTGCTCACTTTCCTCTTCTTCCTTGGTCTGCCAATTGGAATATGATGGTGTGAGGGCAATAAGATACTAGGGATGGTGCACTTGGACCAAAATGGACTGTTAGCAACAGGTACAATCTTATGGTTGTACGTCTCCTTCCATGCTGTTAGCCAATATGCCTCATGTACCCAATCCTCAGGCCTAACTACCTCCTTACCATCTTGTACCATGCTATACATTACTGCACAACATGTTTACATGGATTACCGGTTAGCTCCCATCTCCTGCATGTACATGTCCTTAACCTCATATTCACCACACATTTCTCATTCCAGGTTCTCTCACACTGGTAATAGTCCGCCCCATTCCGAACAACACTATACTTATTTGCTTCTCGCTTAATAACTTCATAAATGGAAGTTGCAGTTGGTATTTGGGGACCTGCACACTTATCTATGACATTTTGCGCATTCACTATCCTCTTCATCAAATACTCCCTAATGTATTCCAAATACCCTATTATTTGTTTATCTCTACCATCTACCAACTTACTGTTTAGTGACTCACAAAGGTTATTGACCAGAATTTCACACTTAGCTCTACCTGTTTTTTGACAAACAATTAAGGATAAGTTACGTTCGGCTATATAACCACACACCAAAAGAACAAATATGAAAAATGTATACCTGAAAAATGCGCCCTTAACCATGAGGTTGGTGGTATCTTTCTTAACCAGTCATGAGCTTTCGAGTCGTAGTCTTTCAGTTGCCCCATTAGATGTTCAAATTGAGGTTTAGTTGTTGTTCTTGCACACTTCCATAGAAAATCCTTGTAAAGCGTTCATTTGAAAATCTGCTTCATGTTCTCATGGATGTGTCTAACACAGAATCTGTGTTCAGCAGAAGGAAAAACCTCTTGAATAGCTTGTAGAATACCCTGTAACAAGTCAGATATAGTGGGTTAAAACATTGCTTATGTCTAACCAATTGTTTTGTAATTAGTCTTAATTGAATTTATCATACCTTTTGCCTGTCTAAAATGAAAGTGTAGTGGTAGTTGGGTTGTAAATCAAGGTCATCACATAGATTTTTCAGGAACCATAACCAAGAACTCTTGCATTCTGCCTCAACAATAGCATATGCAACAGGGTAAATACCATTATTACCATCGATACCAACAACCGTCAAAATTTGCCCTGTATACGGTCCTTTTATAAAAGCACCATCCAATCCCAATATCTCTTTTCTTGTAGTTTTCTACCCGGCTTTAAGTTCACCAATACAAACATAAATCATTTTGAATACCCTTGAATTTAGATTCAGATCTGTGTTGGTTTCGTCTTGCATCTTGAATGAAAGTGTAGTGGTAGTTAGGTTGTAAATTAAGGTCATCACATAGATTTTTCAGGAACCATAACCAAGAACTCTTGCATTCTGCCTCAACAATAGCATATGCAACAGGGTAAATACCATTATTACCATCGATACCAACAACTGTCAAAATTTTCCCTGTATACGGTCCTTTTATAAAAGCACCATCCAATCCCAATATCTCTCTTCTTGTAGTTTTCTACCCGGCTTTAAGTTCACCAATACAAACATATATCATTTTGAATACCCTTGAATTTAGAGTCAGATCTGTGTTGGTTTCATCTTGGGTTTTTGCATCTGTGCATACTGCTCTTTCTGATCACCTGTCATAAGTTGCTCAACAAATTGCTTTGCCCTGAAAGCTTTGTCGTATGATATGTTAATTTGAAACCTCTAAGATAATTGAATCTGTAATGATTTCACATCAACTCTATTTCTTTTAAGAATCTCGATGACATAAGGTGACAGAAACCTAGCTATGACACCCGTAAGATCTCTTGTTTGGATACATTTATGAGAGTCTGTCAATGTTTTTACTGACCAACATTGATATTTCGCCCACTTTGAGATGAGTAGGTCCCACTGGAAAGGAGGTTTATGATTCTTGATTAGATGTCCTCCAGGACTAACACCATTGCATTTCAAGACCTTATTCTTTTGGTTATTCTCAACTTTCCCCTGTTTGTTTGAGGTGGATGCCATAGACCCTTTTTTGGCATATGCTGGATTGAAAGGAGTTTCACCAAGCACAATGTCGAATCACTTAGCTCTGACCCTATTCTTATCACATTTAACTGAAATGGCTCTCCTTGCCTGCAATGCATGCAACTTCACCTTACCAGTCGCTTCTTTTCTTGTAGCAAACTCCTCATGCAGCTTAAAATAACCTTCTTTGATTTTAAACTTACCCATATAAGCACCTATTATTAACTTCAACCTTCTCTTTTGTAGCCCTACACCATCTTCAACATCTGCTTCATCAGCACTATCAAGGTCATCCATTAGAACGACAGGTGCCCCTTGTTCAGTAGCCTCTCCCGGATGAAGTTTGTCAGCAGCTTCTCTCCTACTGTCTTGAATGTTTTCATCCAAATGAAATGAGAAAACCACCCATGTCAACATGAGTTTCAGTTGTTGACATGTCACTAACAGCATGTTCAAAATCACTAACTTCCCCTTCAGTTTCTTGTTCTTTATTCTGGATACGGGCTTCTTCATTTTCAGGTTGTTCCTTTTCTACTACTTCCTCATCAACCTCTTGGATAGTATTTCGAAGATTCACACCCCAATTTTCTGGATATGTGTACTCATCAAGCATTTCTGCAACATCTTCTGGCGTATCACCAAAGCATGATTCAAGCCTATCCAAAGACACTGGATTATCCTGCTGGAACAGGTCATCATCCTCAAAATATGTCCCAAGTTGTTTACCCTTTGAATGGATAAAACTACCCATAGGGTCACAGTCACTTAATTCTAGCAAATTTAAGTAACTGAATCCATGGGATGAGGATTGTGGCTCATTTTCAGAATGCAGGAATCCTACATTATCAGCATTAACAGTTCTTTTAACCAATGGACAAGCATTACATGATGTTTGAGTTGGTACCATTTCATCACTATGCCAATCTAACATCAACAACTTTCCTTTGCTGTTCTTATAAGGTACACTGACCACATCATCGTGAACAATCTCTAGTATCACAAGACCCTCTGACCCCAGACGTCAATATGTATCCTTAAACAAGTGTTTTTCTACCAACGATACATCCATCTCTACAAAAACATCTATCTCCTTCTACCTAGGTACACAATTTAATAATAACTTCACATCCTCATCCGACATCAATGCAACTAATCCATCATCTAAATTCAGGCTAGGGACCCTAAAGTGAACAAACAACTTCTGTTAGTTATCACCTAAACCCAGGTCACCTAAGATTCTGACCAGCACAAGCATTGAGAAATTGTACAATCAATTAGGTCGACATGATCAGTGTGACAAACTTGTACACTCTATTAGGTGGATTGGAAAACTCACCACTGTGGTGGATTTGAAAACTGGAGAGCCTTGGGTACGATTCTGGGAACATAAATCAACGAAACAAAAAAACAAAAATCAAAAAACATCCACAGCATCATCATAAATCAAGGTAATCTGCTTTACTTTCCATATAGACACTGCATGGTCATTCGAAAGAAAATTACACAAAAAAAATCGTACCATATAAGGTAGCAATATCCGGAATTGGTACACTCCGATGCCTAACGTAACAATTCGCATTTTAAGGTTACTATCCATGCCTGAATTTTTACTATTCATTTTATTATTCATTTTTACTATTCAGTTTCACTATTCATTTTTGAAATTTTTATTTCATATTCTCGTGAGATAAATTATTTCCATGATAAAATAAAAGTTTGACGCTCATCGGATCATTTTCGCAAAAGTTATTAAGAAACTATACGTCTGGTTTAAATGTCATTTAAACACCCTCCGCATAACGAAAACCAACTGCGTCATTTTCCTCGCATCAGATAAATGTTTAATACACTCATGATTAATTAGGGAATTTTTGATAATTAAGTTAAAATGTTACCAAACAGACCCAGTGCCTTACAAAACAGAAATTTGCGTTTTATGCACTTTTACTTATCCGCAACCTTAGTCTATACCTGCACCACATTTTACAAGACGTTTAGAAGCTTTCATATTTTTGGAAAATTCAACATATTTTTCGCTCCTCCTTTGACCAAAAATCATTCCTCGATTTTTAGGCTTACGGTTTTATGTCTAAAAGACATTAAATACCAACCAACACTAGACTGAGCCCAATCTAGAGATTATAGGCCATTTTAATTCATTATCATCATATTATAAAAGTTACATTTTACTTTTCTCAGTTTTACGCAACTTTCGTACGTTTTACGTATTACGCGTTTTAAACCTACGTTTCCACGTTGACAGCATTTTCATGACCCATTAAACTTATCACTCATTTTTATAAGATAATAATGAGTCTATTGATAAGTTTAATCATTTCTACAAGTTTCATATTTTTACGATACCCGGTTTTATGTTTCGTGACTTAACGGCTTATCGTTAGCGATTATCGGGACTAAACTGACTCCGTAAAAGAGAGATATGATCAAAACTCATCTAGTCACTTATTTGATTCATAAGGAACGACCAAGGGGTGCATCACCATGGCCTTGGTGGCTTGGTGAGAGCCATGGAAACCTTATGCATTCATGTGTTATCTTAAGAGCCATAGAAAGACTTATGGTCTAAACATTTCCAAGTAGTTGTCGCGTGTTCCATTCAAATAGCTAAATTACAAATAGCAACGATTATCTAGTATACTCTATTAACAAAATAAAATAACAAATGAGTTCACATAGCACATAAAACACTTGTCGTCGTTTTGTGTATTATATATACCAATGTTTACTTAGCTCGATTTTATTTGAAAATAAAATAGTTTCTTACCCATTTTAAAATTTAATTAAAATCAATATTTTGAAAGCATAAATACTTAATTTTTCAAAGATATACCGACTAGGAATGCCCGACTCGAAGGAAAAGGTAAAATACAAGTTTTACACTAAAACACGACTCCAATTTTTTACCTCCGTGTAGTATTTTAACTTTATGATATATTTAAGTTTGTAATGGTTACTTATAAGTATTTTTAAATGAAATTAGACGCAATTACCTTTAAAACGCCGGGTGGCGAGACTTCTACGAAATTACAGTTATTTTTATATGATTTTTCAAAGTTTCTGAAAAAACTGTGAACAGACAGGCGGACCCCTTAAATATTTAAGGGGGCCGCGTAGACAATTAAGGGGGCTGCCCATCTGGTACTCAAAATTACATTTTTTGCAAAAAATTGTTTTCTGACATTGTGGAAACGTGTGTAACTTTCTGATTTTAATAACGAACATATAACACTTGTTTTATGCATAATCTTATCTCGAGCTTGTATAATTAGTGTATATAATATCAAAACTAATACAAGTTAATCAACAAAACACTTTTCATATTTAATCCTTCTTAATGGGTAATTTGATACATCGATCGTACTCAATTTTTAAAACCATTTGTTTTGAAAATTTGAGCGACGTGGCTCTGGTAACAATTGTGGAAAACTAGAAGGGGGGGGGGGGGTTGAATAGTTTTCCCCTCTTTTTCGTTTATAAAAAGTTTATTTCAAAATGTTGATTCGAATTTATTCAATTGTTTGTTTGAAAAACCTTCAATTAGAGTTTAGTATGAAAACAACGTATAATCAATATGATCAATTATATATATGAGCTTTTGGGTTAGTTTTCCAAACTTAGTTTTATGAATGGAGCTTTGGTTGATCTTTATGTGAATATCTTTTTCTTTTAAAATCTTAAAACGTTTTGTACCAAATTATCTATCAAGTTAAACTCAATATAAGAAGTGTGAATAATAATCTATTAGACCATATCATATAATTATACACACAATCACTATATTAACTTGTAACTATATCACAATTAATCATCATGACAATATAAGCAACTATCAACTCATATTTGCAAGCATAGATATAAAGCGATAAGTGTAAGAATAAATGTAAAGAGATAAGAGAAAGAAAATGCAAACCTGACACGATGATTTATAGTGGTTCGGCTACAAGGACACCTTCCTTGCCCTACTCCACTCCCTGAGTCACCTACTCGAGAGTTTTCTTCACTACTCAACAAGCTCCCTTTTGGCGGAGAAAACCTTACACAACTTTTGGTTACACCAATTAACAACACTAAGCTAAATGTCGAGTTCTAATAGTAGCTAGAACCAATCTCACAACTTCAATCACTACACAACTTCTACACGACTTCACGACTTCTTCATGGATTCACGACTTCACGACTTCTTCACTAGTTCACAACTTCTTCTATACTCCACTACATATTCACACATCTACTTCTTCACAGCTACGTGATTTCTCTGCACTACTACTTCTTCCCACTACTTCTTACTCACTTATAAACTCACTACTAAGTAAGATCATCTTGATCTACTTATTACATATACATAACTCACAACTTCACATAAACACTAAATAGATCCTAATACATCTTTGGCTTTATGATAGGGAGAATTCTTCTCTTGCACTTTGAGTGGTGAAGGATTGGATCACTTGAAACAAATACTTATAATCTTATGATCAAAGGATTTAGAAGGATGTTTTGAAGGGATTGGGACTGAAAATTTTCGTGTAAAAGGTGTGGAAAAATTGCAGAAACGAACCAGTATTTATAGGCAAAAATTTCTGACAACTGGAGCGTACCGGTCCCCTTAATTGTATGGCCGGTCCCCTTAATTATTAAGGGGGCCGCCCTACTGAAACGGTCAGAAATTTTTGCCTTTTCTGGTGAAAGTTTATTTGGTGAAAAACTAACTGATTTTGGTTAAAAATTTGAATTCATATATTTGTTATGAATTAAACATTTTCCTTTAATTACCAAAATTGTTTTTCAAAAATATATAACATGTTTATATCATTTTATAAACTTTGTAATGTTTAAATAGAATCCCTTTGATCATAAAATGTATTAGACATTTGTTTGTACATACCTTAAGTGATTGTTGAGGCAAACTCGAGACGTTGAGATGTCGAGGCTTGTTGACGTAAGAATGCATAGATGAATTGTGATCACAAGTAACATAAGCACTTTACGTTATATGTTGTAACTTACATCTTTGTCATCATCAAAACATGAAGAGAATGTTTAGATTAAATATCGTAATATTCATGCCAACATATATAATTCAAAGGATAAGTCTTTTAAAATGACTCAATTAGAGTTCGTTTTCTATTGTTATAATTGTTGTGCCATGAAGTAACACCCAGTTTTAATTCCGCTGCGTATCACGAAATTGGGGTGTTATAGATTGGTATCAGAGCCACAGTTATAGAGAAACGGGTCTAATTGAGACCTAAACTATAACCATTTCCACACAAAAACATTTTATAGCCTTCCGCTCTCCGTGCCTTCCATCCTCCAGACGATTATGTGACTAGTATATTGATATATACACTCGATTTATTTTCAATCATTCTATCAAAACAATGGACTAAACATATCTGCGTATGCCTATTCTAGGGCATTTCGACACAACCACATTCTCCCAATCATGTTCCCACTCCAACATTTTATGTCTAAGATATTGTAACTAATTGCAACGGTCTTTCCTATTTCTCAGACATTGTAATGGTCTCAGTTAATTCTCAACCATTGTGAAGTTACACAATGATCTCTCTATCATTTCTCAGACATTGTGAATTTCATAATGGTCTAATCTACTTCCCAGACATTATGAATTGCATAATGGTCTAATCTACTTCTGAGACATTGTGATTTGCGCAAAGGTCTCTGGAATTATTCCATCACCTCATCAATATCATTTCATATGATATCAAAAACCCATCACAATCCATCGATTTCCAAATATAAATATGATATTTCTAAAGGACAAACTAATCCATCATCTATAAAAGCTGAAGTTTCTCTACATTCATCAAAGTTTAGCAACTTTCTCTGCATTCATCAAAGTTTTCTTCTGAAACCTTCATTGTTAAAAGTTCATGATCCTGGCCAAGTATGGACTGTTTTAGAATTACTTAAAACTTCCTTTCCACATGTATCTACCCGTACTATCTTCTATGCAATGGAATGTGAAAACATAGGTTACAAGTCTTGTATGGGTAGGACTTGCAACTGAATGGTTTGACATCGCCTTTGTTTAGTGGACATTTTCTCAAAAGCAATGGACATATCAAAAGTATACCTAATTTAAGTATTTGAAAATTTTATCGAACCTCGCCTAAATATAGTCTAGTCACCTATATTTAACCTAGGGACAGTGGAACATAGTCTGGCTAACTATGTTCTACTTAAAATTTTCAAATACTAAGAATAGTTGTACTAGGGTTATGTTCAGATTAATTTCCTAGTTGAACTCGATAAACCACCAGAATTCTTTAAAAAGATCTAGAGACACGATAATGTCTTACCACTCAGCAAGATCTAAACACCTTATTTGTACTACCTAATTTCATTCTTGAAAGTTTTCATTTATAAGATAATCCGAACTACTATCTTGGGATAGTTATCAATTCTTATCTTTATCTCGTAGAAGTACTAGCCTGTTTAGGTCCTAAGGATACCATTCCGTCATAAACCTTTAAAATCTCTTAAAATTTTAAAGGAAACTTGACATCTCTACCAATATTAATGGTAAGCATACACTACACTCTTCTGATCATTCGTATATCACATCATTACCTCAAAACCCATTATAAGTCAGTATGTTAAACTGCACAGTATTACATTTCTTTCAAACATTAGTTGACATAGAAATTATATGATATTGCCTTCATCCCAAAACTACCTAAGACATAATCAATTTTGAAATGGTTTGGATAACCACTTTCCACTAGCTAAACCTCCCTACAACAATAATTATCACAATATTGCAAACTGCATGCCACACACAATCATCCAAAAAGTTACAAAGATGTAAGGCGCTAACTTTCAAAAACTCCATGTTAGGAATTAAGGTTATGTTGACAGCCTCGATACCATAAGTTATTATTCATTTTGAGAAATAGGAAAAGCTAAACTTAAGATATATTGGACTTTATAAAATTTTAGCAAACCCTTTAGATTACCAACTTAAGTCTCCACCAAAAACTTATAATGGTACACAACACATTTGAGGACTAGAAATTTAGAAACGTGGAGATTGGAATTTGCAGCATATACCTACACTCTCTCCTAAACACTTCAAAATTAAATAACACACACTGAATTCCAGGACGGAATTCCCGTTAAGGTGGTAAGACTGTAACAATTCGCATTTTCAGGTTACTATCCAATTCTGAATTTTTACAATTCATTTTTACTATTCACTTTCACTATTCATTTCCGAAATTTTTATTTCATATTCTCGTGAGATATTTTATTTCCATGATAAAATAAAAGTTTGACTCTCATCGGATCATTTTCGCAAAAGTTATTAAGAAACTATACGTTTGGTTTAAACATCGTTTAAACACCCTGCGCATAATGAAAACCAACTGTGCCAATATTCCTCGCATCAGATGAATGTTTAGTACACTCATGATCAATTAGGGAATTTTTGATAATTAAGTTAAAATGTTAGCAAACAGACCCTGTGCCTTACAAAACAGAAATTTGCGTTTTAAGCACTTTTACTTATTCGCAACCTTAGTCTATACCTGCACCACATTTTACAAGACATTTAGAAACTTTCATATTTTTAGAAAAGTCAACATATTTTTCGCTCCTCCTTTGACCAAAAATCATTTATTGATTTTATAAATCATTCCTCGATTTTTAGGCTTACGGTTTTATGTCTAAAAGACATTAAATACCAACCAACACTAGTCTGAGCCCAGTCTAGACATTATAAGCCATTTTAATTCATTATCATCATATAAGAAAAGTTACATTTTACTTTTCTCAGTTTTACGCAACTTTCGTACGTTTTACGTATTACGCGTTTTAAACCTACGTTTCCAGCGATAACAGCATTTTCACGACCCATTAAACTTATCACTCATTTTTATAAGATAATAATGAGTATATTGATAAGTTTAATTATTTCTACAAGTTTCATAATTTTACGATACCTGTTTTTATGTTTCGTGACTTAACGGCTTACCGTTAGCGATTATCGGGACTAAACAGACTCCGTAAAAGAAAGATATGATCAAAACTCATGTAGTCACTTATATGACTCATAAGGAATGACGAAGGGGTGCACCACCATGGCCTTGGTGGCTTGGTGAGAGCCATGGAAACCTTATGCATTAATGTGTTATCTTAAGAGCCATATAAAGACTTATGGTCTAAACATTTCCAAGTAGTTGTCATGTGTTCCATTCTAAGCCATGTACTCTTATGAACAAACCTCCTATAGGACTTAAAAAACCCCCTCCCCTCCTCCTTTGGTCGTTCACCACCATAAACAACACATACTCTCTTTATTTGATCTTATACTTCAAGTATTATCTCAAGAATTCAAGCTACAAGTAAATTACATCCAAATCCTTGCAATATTTTGTGATTCTTCTTGAATTTAAATCCATTCAATTCACCTAAGATCTCAACACAAAGTCCTTCAAGAATACAAGAGTGTAGAAAGATTGCTAGAAGTGTGGAGAAATCATTCAATCAAAGTCCTAATCCTTGTTCTTAACTTCCTTTCTTTAGAAAGCCAAAAGTTGTAAGAAAGCCTAACACACTCTCTTGCTCAATATCATTTACATGTTTCTCATACTTAATTTATGCTATATATGGTCTTTATATTGTGTTCATGATGTATAAAAACCAATAAAACAAGTTAAAGGAACCATATGTTAGCTATATAGACATAAACAAGAAAACTAGTGACATATATTGTGAAATTCTACCAAAATAGTATAACCATGATATTGGAAAATTTCATACTGTTAAAGAGGACTTAAAAAGGAAATCATAGCAATTTGAATCATCAAAAATGAGTACACGAGTCAAAAGTTATGGCCAAAAGAAGTTAGCAAACCTAAAGACCCGAAACTGCCTAATAGCATTCTGTTTGAAATCCGTATTTTTTCGAGGCCCTTCTGGTCCGTTTCATCAAAAAGTGAAAACACGAAAGTTGTCCGGAAGAACGTTTTCATTCATGGTCCTAGAAGCTCGAACCCTGAAAACGCATAACGTGTGATATTTGTCTTCAAATTTTTAACAGCCCATTTTCAATACCTAAATGACCATGTATTTGGTATGCCTAAGTAAAACCAAGAGGTCTAATGACCTTAAATCCGAGACCACAGCCATGGCTAAGGCCAAGTATGAGTCTCAAGACTATGGTAGCCATGACCAAAGTCACAGCAAAGCCACGGCTAAAGACCTTATGGCCTTCTAAGTCGAAAACATGAACAAAAGTGTTAGTCGTAACATAATCAACCAATTTGGATCTACTCCATCCAATGACCATGAGACTTTATAAGTAACATCATATCCATTCTAGGCTTAATAAACTCATTAAAGATAACAATCTTCATTTAAAATAAAACTTCCCTAAGTTTATTCAACTATTCGGACGTGTAACTTTTAAGGATCAAAAACATATATTTTCTATCAAATACTACAACACTAGGGAGCTTCATGTGAGGGGTTTCATTTGGGTAATCGGATCGACGAGTTTCTGGATTTATGAATTAAAGTGTCCTAGCTCCTTGAACGTTTACTGCATGACCTCTGAATTATGACGGCCTGGACGGTATTACAAGATATACCAACTATACATGTTTCATAAACCTATTTTATACAACGGCTTACACTATATACTAAGTACTACATCATGAACAATATGCAAGACATATATAGGCACGTTTATGGTTTCTTAGACATTACTCCAACCTAAGTTGCAACAATTGTTCTAGGCTGCACGTAGAGGTTTTCCCGGCTTATCCAGCGATTTCATTATATCCTTATACATCATCCAACTCACTGTGAGTTAATAGCCCCACTTTCAATTAGTTAATTGTTTTACAAACCCTTGGAGGAAATACATCCTATTTTAAACCGAACACAATGCTTTGAAATTGTATGCTATCTGATTTTTTTATTATTACTAAGTACCATCCTTGCCAATCCAAAACCCCTTATCATGAACCATTTAATCACTATTAGTAGTGAGCGTGAATATTGTTAATAGGCCTATTGGGATTGACGAATCCCATTTGTATTGACCAAATGCGTTCAAACAAAGGCACTAATATTTTAGATTTAGGTATGACGGCAAGGTACCTACTGGGGTAACTCCACCGTTTGATATTGGTACCCGTTAACGTGTTGGTTGCATGAGCTTAGTGAATAATAATAACTGTTTTGTTTTCCAACCATGAGTATGAGTCTAATTAACTCACACTACTAATATATTGTGTTCATCCATTTAATAAACTCTATGAATTTCACTCAACCTTTGTGTTGACAGTTTAAGCATGTATTTCAAGTCCATGATGTTAGACGCTGGCACGGAGAACCACGAATATTCAAAAGGGCAATAAATTTTATTATCATTCGAAAACTCATTTAATGGAAATTGTAAACATGGAAACATCTGGGTCCTAATTTTGTAATATCTGATATTTATGTAATTCGAATGATAAGTCTTTTAAAACGACTCAATTATAGTTTGTTTTCTATTGTTATAACTGTTTGTTGGCATGTATATTACGATATTCAATCTAAACATCCTCTTCATGTTTTGATAATGACAAAGATGTAAGTTACAACATATAACGTAAAATGCTTAAGTTACTTGTGAACACAATTCTTCTATGCATTCTTACATCAACAAGCCTCGACATCTCAACGTCTCGAGTTTGCCTCAACAATCACTTAAGGTATGGATAAACAAGTGCTTAATACATCTCATGATCAAAGGGGTATTTAATTAACTAATACAAAGTTTATTTAATTATATAAACATATTATATATATTTGAAAAACACTTTTGGTAATAAAGAAAAATGTTTTAATCATACTAAATATATGATTTCAAACTTTTAACAAAAATCAGTTAGTTTTTCACCAAATAAACTTTCTCCACTAAAAGACAAGAAAATCCAACGTTCTGAAAAAAAAATATTTTTTTATTAGGCGGCCCCCTTAATTATACTAGGCGGTCCCCTTAATTATTAAGGGGACCGGCATACAATTAAAGGGACCGACACGCTCCTCTGTCAGAAATCTTCTCCTATAAATACCACCTCAAACCTGGTATTTTTCTGACCCTTTTGCACAAATATTTTCAGATCCAATTCTATCTAAACATCCTTCTAAAACCTTTTGATCATAAGATTATTAATCTTTGTTTCAGGTGATCCAATCTCTCATAACTCAAAGTGCAAGAGAAGAATCCTCCCCATCATAAAGCCAAAGATGTAGTTAGTGCTTATGTTAAGTTGTGAGCTTTGTATATGTAATAAGTAGATCAAGATGATCTTACTTAGTAGTGAGTTTATGAGTGAGTAAGAAGTTGTGTGATGAAGTAGTAGTGTGGAGAAGTTATGTAGGTGTGAAGTAATAGATGTGTGAGTATGTAGTGGAGTATAGAAGAAGTTGTGAAGTAGTGATGAAGTCGTGAAGTTGTGAAGCCATGAAGAAGTTGTGAAGCCTTGAAGAAATAGGTGTGTTGTGAAGAAGAAGTAGTGAAGGTGTGATAAGTAGTGTAGTAGTAGTGTTGTGAAAAAGGTGTGTTGTGGTGTGAGATTGGTTCTAGCTACTATTAGAACTCGACATTTAGCTTAGTGTCGTTAAATGGTGTAAGCAAAAGTTGTGTAAGGTTTTCTCCGCCAAAAGGGAGCTTGTTGAGTAGTGAAGAAAACTCTCGAGTAGGTGACTCGGGGAGTGGAGTAGGGCAAGGAAGGTGTCCTTGTAGCCGAACCACTATAAATCATCGTGTCCGGTTTGCATCCTCTTTCTCCTATCTTTTTACTCTCATTCTTGCATTTATGGCATTATATTTATGCTTGCAAATATATGTTGATTGTTGCTTATATTATCATGATGATTGATTGTGGTGTAGTTACAAGTTAATATTATGATAGGATATAAAATTGTATGATATTGTCTAATGGACTTATATATATTATTAACACTTCTCATATCAAGTTTAACTTAATCGATAATTTGATACAAAACGTTTTAAGATTTCAAAAGGAAAACGTATTCACATAAAGATCGACTAAAGTTTCATTCATAAAAATAAGTTTCGAAAACTAATTCATAAGCGTACATATATAACCGATCATATTGATTATATGTTGTTTTCACACTAAACTCTAATTGAAGGTTTTTCAAACAAACAATTGAATAAATTTGAATCAACATTTTGAAACCAAGTTTTTATAAAATTAAAAAGAGGGGAAAACTATTCAACCCCCCTTCTAGTTTTCCACAATTGGTACTAGAGCCATGTCGCTCAAATTTTTAAAAGAAATGGTTTTAAAAATTGAGTACGATCCATGTATCAAATTACCTATTAAGGAGGATTAAATATGAAAAGTGTTTTGTTGATTAACTTGTATTAGTTTTGATGATATATAAACTAATTATACTAGCTCGAAATAATACTATATCTTCGGTATCAAAATCAGAAAGTTACACACCTTTCCGAAAAGTCAGAAAATAATTTTTTACAAAAAATGAAATTTTGAGTACCAGATGGGCGGCCCCCTTGATTGTCTGGGCGGCCCCCTTAAATACTGGGCGGTCCCCTTAATTATTTAAGGGGTCCGCCTGTCTGTTCGACAGTTTTTCGAAAACTTTGAAAAATCATATAAAATTAACCGTAACTCCGTAGAAGTCGTGCCACCCGGCGTTTTAAAGGTAATTGAGTCTAATTTCATTTAAAAATACTTACAAGTAACCATTACATACTTAAATAAGTCAGAAAGTTAAAATACTACACGAAGGTCAAAAATTTGAGTCTTGTTTTAACGTAAAACTTGTATTTTATCTTTTCCTTCGAGTCTTCCTAGTCGATATATCTTTGAAAAATTAAGTATTTATGTTTTCAAAATATTGATCTTAATTAAATTTTAAAATGAATAGGAAACTATTTTATTTTCAAATAAAATCGAGCTAAGTAAACATTGGTATATATAATACACAAAACGACGACAAGTGTTTTATGTGCTATGTGAACTCATTTGTGATTTTACTTTGTTAATCGTTGCTATTTGTAATTTAAATATTTGAATATCTTAGCATATGTGCCTTGTACTCTATTAGTTTATAGCTAGTTTTCTGGCTTATACTTAACTAGATCTTATGCTAGATTTCTTGCGTTAGGATTGCAATATTATGCTTGCATTGCATATAGGTATAGATGGCTTAATGTTACTCAAACATCTTGTAAATGAGTTAAATCTAATCACCTAAATATTTCAAACAATTTAATCTATTCTTAACAACACACTTAAATATTTTCAACAAATTACCTTGTTTTACCTTAAGTTGTTTAATAAGAGAAATTGAATCTTTGTAAAACATTAGTAGTAATATAAAAGAAAAAGTATTTTCAAAATCTAAGTGTGTTTATGATAAGTAACAATGAAGAGTCTTTCAAATAAACAAAACTTATAACAATCATGAAGTAATAAGTCTAATTTCAATCATTTACCAGCCTCACTCATAAATAGTCTTAGGATTAATGGAACACACTATCAAAATGCCTATTTATTTTAAATGAGTGTTTGTGAGGGTCAAGAAAGATTTTGATATTATATCAATTCATTATTCAAATTATGGTTGACATATTCATCAAATCTAATTGACATGTTTTTTAGTATGGACAAAAAATTGGATTGTTATTTGTTTAGTTTCAAGATTACATCAAATTTTAACAAAGGATATAGTCTTGAATCTACATACTCAATCACACTAGATTGATATGATAATATTTACATCCTTTGTAGATGAAAAGAATATGCATTGGATCATAACTCACACTTGTGTTGACAATGCCATATTGAATGTACTTGTCCAATAGTTGTGTTCCAAATATTAGAATAACATGTTTAACACATGCATAAAATATACAATGAAGTAGGATTGACGACTTGGATGTTTCATCCGAAATATTCAAGCAATTTACATTGCAAAGCAATGGATAAATGTGTCATATCCGAAAAACCAAACATGAGCAAACTAACAACATATGTAAACGTTGCTCACACTACTTAAAATCATCACTTCAAGCTAAAATACATATTTAAGAACAATACACACTATATATTATATGTATTTCATTCTCTTTGTAGCATGAATGGTTGTGTTACAAGATAATGCACTACACTTTTCTTTTTGAAATAATTTAAGTTATTAGAATTGAAAAATAACTTGTCACAATGCATAAACAAGTAAAATTCATTTTGTTTCAAATACTAGTTAAATTATGATATATAACATTGGCAAAAATCATAGAAAATAATATTTGTTTTAGAATATATTCTAGTTTTGATATCATTTGTGAATCACAATCTCATTTAAGATAAATAATCTTAATGAGATTCATTTTTCAAGATATGCTAAGGAGCATTCTTAAATCAAGCACATTTATTAAATCAAGTAATCTGCCATCAAAACCAAATAACCGATTAATCATGAACAAAAGATTAAAACTTTGCGTTTTCTCTTATCTAAACATTTAACACATATCTATTGGGATAGTGAGTAAAATATATCATGTAGACTTACCTTCATTAAAACTTGATGTTTGAGTCACATTAAGCCAAGCATTAGTGAACCAAGCAAACTTCGTATTTGGTACTCTTCGATAGGTAAATTTAGGAACTCAATTTCTTCTAAAAAGAGAATGACTACTGGAGAATCTATTGACTAGAAATTCAATTTAACCTAACGGTTAAATTGCTTCTATGTGAGAAGTTGGGTGTGTGTAACCCGTAAAAATGGTCGTGTTTAGCCTGAATTGAGCACCACTAGTAATAGTCTCATACTCATTCTCCAACTTGATTAAATTGCTCTTCCTAAATATACCTAACGCTAGTTTACTTTTATGAACTTTGTTTCTCATTAGATGCTTTCATTCCTAGATTTATGGCATATCGCATATATGTTATTTCTAGATGATTATTTGTTCCTATGTGATTTGATTGTATGCCTTTACATGGTTTACTATATATGTATCATTCATCTAGGTATTTTTTTTTCTTACCTTTAGATCCTACACCCTCATTTCATGAGAACCTTAGTGTCATAATCCGATAGGTCATATTAGTCTCAAAATATATCCGGATGAGCATGAATTTAATGGGAAGGGAAATCACACTCACTCACATATATCCTTCTACCTCACACCCAAAACCGAGTCATCCTTTATACTACCAATCTTGAGTCATCCACCTTTTCCATGTCCTTAAAGAAACCAAGAATCAATACCATACCTCCTAAACCACTCCTCATTGAGTTAACACAAGATAACACCAACACTCCATTACCACCACCTCTATGTTCATCTCATAGTGCTCCCAATGCACCATCCAAAACACCATCAACTCAAGAAACCTCTACCTCCTCCATACCATCATCATCATCAATCAATGACTATATCAACACCCACTTGTCACCTCCATCAAGAACCACCATCTCCAACAAAAACTTGTCATCATACCATCAAAACAACTCTTCATTGACCTTACTAATGAAGATGACACCACTCCATCCATCAAAGAATATATCAACTCACAATTGTCTCCACCACCAAAAGTATCACCACCACCTCCTACCCAAGAAATTCCTTCCTTGAACATCACTCTTCCGCTGCCACCTAGTCATCTCCACTTGATCCTCATTTCCCATCTTCACAAGAAGATTCAACCATGTCACCATTCCCTACATTCTACTAAGTACGCCATCACCACCAAAACTTAAATCCCTGAAAGTCATGTGAATTTCTTTATGAAATACATCCTTTCCACTTTATAGCAAGTGAAGAACACAAAGAAGATATCCAAGCTTCAAGTGTTGTCAAGTTATCACCACCTCATCCAAGTGAATTTCATTACGAAATGCGTCATTTCCACTTTCTAGCAAGTGAAGAACACAAAGAAGATATCCAAGCTTCAAGTGTTGTCAAGTTATCACCACCTCATCCAAGTGAATTTCATTACGAAATGCGTCATTTCCACTTTCTAGCAAGTGAAGAACACAATGAAGAAATCTAAGCTTCAAGTGTTGTTGACTCATCACCACCTCATTTCACATATCCACCTTCGGTCGTCAACCAACAAAATACCTAAAAATCCCATGATTCCCTATCATCCACCCTTGTCAAACGATATATTAATCTAAACCTTAATTGTTAACCCTTTGTCATCACCTTCCCTTTACATTCACGCTCATCCCTCCTCATTCTCCTACATTTTCCTAGGTTCTAATCTTTGCATTAGGTTCAAATTTTTTTTTGGGATTTAGGTTGTTGTTTTTAAAAAAAATAATTGCATGTGTCATACTTTTAGTGCATATACCTAATATGTCCATATATTGTTCCTCTATTAGTTTCATGCATATATCTATTATCATCATTATATATATGTGCACTTGTCTACTAACTTTGTTTTGAAGGATTACTTCACCGCTCGATTCTTTGGTAGCCAAAACAAGTTTTGAGCATACACCAAGGGGGAGCATACACCAAGGGGGAGCATTGAGGTTGATAGGATCAAGGCTTCACTTACAATGATGCAAGCTCGCCTTTTACATTCTATCTCAAGTGTTCAAGCGTAGTAGGGGTCTCGTCTTAGAAGTCCACCTTTTTGCTTCGACAAAAGGGGGAGAAGAAGTGTAAACATGTAACTTATACATTTTACTATAAGTTATAGTTTACATAGTTTGTCATCATCAAAAAGGGGGAGATTGTTGGCATGTATATTACGATATTCAATCTAAACATCCTCTTCATGTTTTGATAATGACAAAGATGTAAGTTACAACATATAACGTAAAATGCTTAAGTTACTTGTGATCACAATTCTTCTATGCATTCTTACTTCAACAAGCCTCGACATCTCAACGTCTCGAGTTTGCCTCAACAATCACTTAAGGTATGGATAAACAAGTGCTTAATACATCTCATGATCAAAGGGGTATTTAATTAACTAATACAAAGTTTATTTAATTATATAAACATATTATATATATTTGAAAAATACTTTTGGTAATAAAGAAAAATGTTTTAATCATACTAAATATATGATTTCAAACTTTTAACCAAAATCAGTTAGTTTTTCACCAAATAAACTTTCCCCACTAAAAGACAAGAAAATCCAACGTTCTTAAAAAAAAATTATTAGGCGGCCCCCTTAATTATACTAGGCGGTCCCCTTAATTATTAAGGGGACCGGCACGCTCCTCTATCAGAAATCTTCTCCTATAAATACCACCTCAAACCTGGTATTTTTCTGACCCTTTTGCACAAATATTTTCATATCCAATTCTATCTAAACATCCTTCTAAAACCCTTTGATCATAAGATTATTAATCTTTGTTTCAAGTGATCCAATCTCTCGTAACTCAAAGTGCAAGAGAAGAATCCTCCCCATCATAAAGCCAATGATGTAGTTAGTGCTTATGTTAAGTTGTGAGCTTTGTATATGTAATAAGTAGATCAAGATGATCTTACTTAGTAGTGAGTTTATGAGTGAGTAAGAAGTTGAGTGAAGAGGTAGTAGTGTGGAGAAGTTATGTAGGTGTGAAGTAATAGATGTGTGAGTATGTAGTGGAGTATAGAAGAAGTTGTGAAGTAGTGAAGAAGTCGTGAATTTGTGAAGCCATGAAGAAGTTGTGAAGCCTTGAAGAAATAGGTGTGTTGTGAAGAAGAAGTTGTGAAGGTGTGATAAGTAGTGTAGTAGTAGTGTTGTGAAAAAGGTGTGTTGTGGTGTGAGATTGGTTCTAGCTACTATTAGAACTCGACATTTAGCTTAGTGTTGTTAAATGGTGTAAGCAAAAGTTGTGTAAGGTTTTCTCCGCCAAAAGGGAGCTTGTTGAATAGTGAAGAAAACTCTCGAGTAGGTGACTCGGGGAGTGGAGTAGGGCAAGGAAGGTGTCCTTGTAGCCGAACCACTATAAATCATCGTGTCCGGTTTGCATCCTCTTTCTCCTATCTTTTTACTCTCATTCTTGCATTTATGGCATTATATTTATGCTTGCAAATATATGTTGATTGTTGCTTATATTATCATGATGATTGATTGTGGTGTAGTTACAAGTTAATATTATGATAGGATATAAAATTGTATGATATTGTCTAATGGACTTATATATATTATTAACACTTCTCATATCAAGTTTAACTTAATCGATAATTTGATACAAAACGTTTTAAGATTTCAAAAGGAAAACGTATTCACATAAAGATCGACTAAAGTTTCATTCATAAAAATAAGTTTCGAAAACTAATTCATAAGCGTACATATATAACCGATCATATTGATTATATGTTGTTTTCACACTAAACTCTAATTGAAGGTTTTTCAAACAAAAAATTGAATAAATTTGAATCAACATTTTGAAACCAAGTTTTTATAAAATTAAAAAGAGGGGAAAACTATTCAACCCCCCTTCTAGTTTTCCACAATTGGTACTAGAGCCATGTCGCTCAAATTTTTAAAAGAAATGGTTTTAAAAATTGAGTACGATCCATGTATCAAATTACCTATTAAGGAGGATTAAATATGAAAAGTGTTTTGTTGATTAACTTGTATTAGTTTTGATGATATATAAACTAATTATACTAGCTCGAAATAATACTATATGTTCGGTATCAAAATCAGAAAGTTACACACCTTTCCGAAAAGTCAGAAAATAATTTTTTACAAAAAATGAAATTTTGAGTACCAGATGGGCGGCCCCCTTGATTGTCTGGGCGGCCCCCTTAAATACTGGGCGGTCCCCTTAATTATTTAAGGGGTCCGCCTGTCTGTTCGACAGTTTTTCGAAAACTTTGAAAAATCATATAAAATTAACCGTAACTCCGTAGAAGTCGTGCCACCCGGCGTTTTAAAGGTAATTGAGTCTAATTTCATTTAAAAATACTTACAAGTAACCATTACATACTTAAATAAGTCAGAAAGTTAAAATACTACACGAAGGTCAAAAATTTGAGTCTTGTTTTAACGTAAAACTTGTATTTTATCTTTTCCTTCGAGTCTTCCTAGTCGATATATCTTTGAAAAATTAAGTATTTATGTTTTCAAAATATTGATCTTAATTAAATTTTAAAATGAATAGGAAACTATTTTATTTTCAAATAAAATCGAGCTAAGTAAACATTGGTATATATAATACACAAAACGACGACAAGTGTTTTATGTGCTATGTGAACTCATTTGTGATTTTACTTTGTTAATCGTTGCTATTTGTAATTTAAATATTTGAATATCTTAGCATATGTGCCTTGTACTCTATTAGTTTATAGCTAGTTTTCTGGCTTATACTTAACTAGATCTTATGCTAGATTTCTTGCGTTAGGATTGCAATATTATGCTTGCATTGCATATAGGTATAGATGGCTTAATGTTACTCAAACATCTTGTAAATGAGTTAAATCTAATCACCTAAATATTTCAAACAATTTAATCTATTCTTAACAACACACTTAAATATTTTCAACAAATTACCTTGTTTTACCTTAAGTTGTTTAATAAGAGAAATTGAATCTTTGTAAAACATTAGTAGTAATATAAAAGAAAAAGTATTTTCAAAATCTAAGTGTGTTTATGATAAGTAACAATGAAGAGTCTTTCAAATAAACAAAACTTATAACAATCATGAAGTAATAAGTCTAATTTCAATCATTTACCAGCCTCACTCATAAATAGTCTTAGGATTAATGGAACACACTATCAAAATGCCTATTTATTTTAAATGAGTGTTTGTGAGGGTCAAGAAAGATTTTGATATTATATCAATTCATTATTCAAATTATGGTTGACATATTCATCAAATCTAATTGACATGTTTTTTAGTATGGACAAAAAATTGGATTGTTATTTGTTTAGTTTCAAGATTACATCAAATTTTAACAAAGGATATAGTCTTGAATCTACATACTCAATCACACTAGATTGATATGATAATATTTACATCCTTTGTAGATGAAAAGAATATGCATTGGATCATAACTCACACTTGTGTTGACAATGCCATATTGAATGTACTTGTCCAATAGTTGTGTTCCAAATATTAGAATAACATGTTTAACACATGCATAAAATATACAATGAAGTAGGATTGACGACTTGGATGTTTCATCCGAAATATTCAAGCAATTTACATTGCAAAGCAATGGATAAATGTGTCATATCCGAAAAACCAAACATGAGCAAACTAACAACATATGTAAACGTTGCTCACACTACTTAAAATCATCACTTCAAGCTAAAATACATATTTAAGAACAATACACACTATATATTATATGTATTTCATTCTCTTTGTAGCATGAATGGTTGTGTTACAAGATAATGCACTACACTTTTCTTTTTGAAATAATTTAAGTTATTAGAATTGAAAAATAACTTGTCACAATGCATAAACAAGTAAAATTCATTTTGTTTCAAATACTAGTTAAATTATGATATATAACATTGGCAAAAATCATAGAAAATAATATTTGTTTTAGAATATATTCTAGTTTTGATATCATTTGTGAATCACAATCTCATTTAAGATAAATAATCTTAATGAGATTCATTTTTCAAGATATGCTAAGGAGCATTCTTAAATCAAGCACATTTATTAAATCAAGTAATCTGCCATCAAAACCAAATAACCGATTAATCATGAACAAAAGATTAAAACTTTGCGTTTTCTCTTATCTAAACATTTAACACATATCTATTGGGATAGTGAGTAAAATATATCATGTAGACTTACCTTTATTAAAACTTGATGTTTGAGTCACATTAAGCCAAGCATTAGTGAACCAAGCAAACTTCGTATTTGGTACTCTTCGATAGGTAAATTTAGGAACTCAATTTCTTCTAAAAAGAGAATGACTACTGGAGAATCTATTGACTAGAAATTCAATTTAACCTAACGGTTAAATTGCTTCTATGTGAGAAGTTGGGTGTGTGTAACCCGTAAAAATGGTCGTGTTTAGCCTGAATTGAGCACCACTAGTAATAGTCTCATACTCATTCTCCAACTTGATTAAATTGCTCTTCCTAAATATACCTAACGCTAGTTTACTTTTATGAACTTTGTTTCTCATTAGATGCTTTCATTCCTAGATTTATGGCATATCGCATATATGTTATTTCTAGATGATTATTTGTTCCTATGTGATTTGATTGTATGCCTTTACATGGTTTACTATATATGTATCATTCATCTAGGTATTTTTTTTTCTTACCTTTAGATCCTACACCCTCATTTCATGAGAACCTTAGTGTCATAATCCGATAGGTCATATTAGTCTCAAAATATATCCGGATGAGCATGAATTTAATGGGAAGGGAAATCACACTCACTCACATATATCCTTCTACCTCACACCCAAAACCGAGTCATCCTTTATACTACCAATCTTGAGTCATCCACCTTTTCCATGTCCTTAAAGAAACCAAGAATCAATACCATACCTCCTAAACCACTCCTCATTGAGTTAACACAAGATAACACCAACACTCCATCACCACCACCTCTATGTTCATCTCATAGTGCTCCCAATGCACCATCCAAAACACCATCAACTCAAGAAACCTCTACCTCCTCCATACCATCATCATCATCAATCAATGACTATATCAACACCCACTTGTCACCTCCATCAAGAACCACCATCTCCAACAAAAACTTGTCATCATACCATCAAAACAACTCTTCATTGACCTTACTAATGAAGATGACACCACTCCATCCATCAAAGAATATATCAACTCACAATTGTCTCCACCACCAAAAGTATCACCACCACCTCCTACCCAAGAAATTCCTTCCTTGAACATCACTCTTCCGCTGCCACCTAGTCATCTCCACTTGATCCTCATTTCCCATCTTCACAAGAAGATTCAACCATGTCACCATTCCCTACATTCTACTAAGTACGCCATCACCACCAAAACTTAAATCCCTGAAAGTCATGTGAATTTCTTTATGAAATACATCCTTTCCACTTTATAGCAAGTGAAGAACACAAAGAAGATATCCAAGCTTCAAGTGTTGTCAAGTTATCACCACCTCATCCAAGTGAATTTCATTACGAAATGCGTCATTTCCACTTTCTAGCAAGTGAAGAACACAAAGAAGATATCCAAGCTTCAAGTGTTGTCAAGTTATCACCACCTCATCCAAGTGAATTTCATTACGAAATGCGTCATTTCCACTTTCTAGCAAGTGAAGAACACAATGAAGAAATCTAAGCTTCAAGTGTTGTTGACTCATCACCACCTCATTTCACATATCCACCTTCGGTCGTCAACCAACAAAATACCTAAAAATCCCATGATTCCCTATCATCCACCCTTGTCAAACGATATATTAATCTAAACCTTAATTGTCAACCCTTTGTCATCACCTTCCCTTTACATTCACGCTCATCCCTCCTCATTCTCCTACATTTTCCTAGGTTCTAATCTTTGCATTAGGTTCAAATTTTTTTTTGGGATTTAGGTTGTTGTTTTTAAAAAAAATAATTGCATGTGTCATACTTTTAGTGCATATACCTAATATGTCCATATATTGTTCCTCTATTAGTTTCATGCATATATCTATTATCATCATTATATATATGTGCACTTGTCTACTAACTTTGTTTTGAAGGATTACTTCACCGCTCGATTCTTTGGTAGCCAAAACAAGTTTTGAGCATACACCAAGGGGGAGCATTGAGGTTGATAGGATCAAGGCTTCACTTACAATGATGCAAGCTCGCCTTTTACATTCTATCTCAAGTGTTCAAGCGTAATAGGGGTCTCGTCTTAGAAGTCCACCTTTTTGCTTCGACAAAAGGGGGAGAAGAAGTGTAAACATGTAACTTATACATTTTACTATAAGTTATAGTTTACATAGTTTGTCATCATCAAAAAGGGGGAGATTGTTGGCATGTATATTACGATATTCAATCTAAACATCCTCTTCATGTTTTGATAATGACAAAGATGTAAGTTACAACATATAACGTAAAATGCTTAAGTTACTTGTGATCACAATTCTTCTATGCATTCTTACTTCAACAAGCCTCGACATCTCAACGTCTCGAGTTTGCCTCAACAATCACTTAAGGTATGGATAAACAAGTGCTTAATACATCTCATGATCAAAGGGGTATTTAATTAACTAATACAAAGTTTATTTAATTATATAAACATATTATATATATTTGAAAAACACTTTTGGTAATAAAGAAAAATGTTTTAATCATACTAAATATATGATTTCAAACTTTTAACCAAAATCAGTTAGTTTTTCACCAAATAAACTTTCCCCACTAAAAGACAAGAAAATCCAACGTTCTGAAAAAAAAATTATTAGGCGGCCCCCTTAATTATACTAGGCGGTCCCCTTAATTATTAAGGGGACCGGCATACAATTAAGGGGACCGGCACGCTCCTCTATCAGAAATCTTCTCCTATAAATACCACCTCAAACCTGGTATTTTTCTGACCCTTTTGCACAAATATTTTCAGATCCAATTCTATCTAAACATCCTTCTAAAACCCTTTGATCATAAGATTATTAATCTTTGTTTCAAGTGATCCAATCTCTCATAACTCAAAGTGCAAGAGAAGAATCCTCCCCATCATAAAGCCAATGATGTAGTTAGTGCTTATGTTAAGTTGTGAGCTTTGTATATGTAATAAGTAGATCAAGATGATCTTACTTAGTAGTGAGTTTATGAGTGAGTAAGAAGTTGAGTGAAGAGGTAGTAGTGTGGAGAAGTTATGTAGGTGTGAAGTAATAGATGTGTGAGTATGTAGTGGAGTATAGAAGAAGTTGTGAAGTAGTGAAGAAGTCGTGAATTTGTGAAGCCATGAAGAAGTTGTGAAGCCTTGAAGAAATAGGTGTGTTGTGAAGAAGAAGTAGTGAAGGTGTGATAAGTAGTGTAGTAGTAGTGTTGTGAAAAAGGTGTGTTGTGGTGTGAGATTGGTTCTAGCTACTATTAGAACTCGACATTTAGCTTAGTGTTGTTAAATGGTGTAAGCAAAAGTTGTGTAAGGTTTTCTCCGCCAAAAGGGAGCTTGTTGAGTAGTGAAGAAAACTCTCGAGTAGGTGACTCGGGGAGTGGAGTAGGGCAAGGAAGGTGTCCTTGTAGCCGAACCACTATAAATCATCGTGTCCGGTTTGCATCCTCTTTCTCCTATCTTTTTACTCTCATTCTTGCATTTATGGCATTATATTTATGCTTGCAAATATATGTTGATTGTTGCTTATATTATCATGATGATTGATTGTGGTGTAGTTACAAGTTAATATTATGATAGGATATAAAATTGTATGATATTGTCTAATGGACTTATATATATTATTTACACTTCTCATATCAAGTTTAACTTAATCGATAATTTGATACAAAACGTTTTAAGATTTCAAAAGGAAAACGTATTCACATAAAGATCGACTAAAGTTTCATTCATAAAAATAAGTTTCGAAAACTAATTCATAAGCGTACATATATAACCGATCATATTGATTATATGTTGTTTTCACACTAAACTCTAATTGAAGGTTTTTCAAACAAACAATTGAATAAATTTGAATCAACATTTTGAAACCAAGTTTTTATAAAATTAAAAAGAGGGGAAAACTATTCAACCCCCCTTCTAGTTTTCCACAATGTTGTGCCATGAAGTAACACCCAGTTTAAATTCCGATGCGTATCACGAAATTGGGGGTGTTACACCTAATTTGCCAGCCACCCGTCATGGATCTACTGGTAATTTGGGTGATTTCGACAATACACAAGTTGGGAGCAACGGTTCGATGTTATAGGTGTGTTGGTGTGTTAAGTGTATACGAATGAAAGAGATAAACTTTAAATGCAAAAAATGTCCCCCAACACAAGTGTAGTTGTATTAGTGGATTTGATGGCGGGAAATGTGAAATGACGAAAATACCCTAACGTGCCACGCACAGGAGGACTAACTAATGAGATTTCCTAACTAGCGTTGGGCAAAAAAATCTTTTTTACATGAACAGTACCCCCAGAAGGGCATGATTTGCAAATCGAAACTTGCTGAGACACACTTTTTGCAAAAATTCTCGTATGAGTACACTTTTTGCAATTTTGTCAAACCGCATGGACATTTTTTTGCAGTTTACTCTAAAACTAATTTAATATAAAATATGATTTAAGTTTACGTACATATCAAAATTTTGCTAAAATACCAATAGATCAATGTTAGCCACTCTTTTTTACATTAAATAATAAACTATTTTTCACCTTATTTATTTTTTTTTCTCAAAGATTAATATCTCTTAACTGTTAATCATTAAGCGAAAAAATTGCACTATCGCGATAAGCGTTTAATTATCTTTCTATAAATGGGCACTTTGATATACTTTCAAACAACTTTTCTTTTTCGCTTTTTACATGCTTTTTTTTTTATTGAAACTTGCTGAGAAATCCCATGTAATTAAACACAAATTTGACTATTCGAATATCTAAACATGTAAAAATGCACATCATTTTTTCTATAATATTTTAAAAGTTTCAAAGTTTTTTTTTTGAAGGCTAGATATTCATATCATTTTAAGCATATATAACACATTATATTTTAAATTGAAGATTAATCCAGTTAATTCATCAAAGTTGTATAAAACACATAGAATCACATGTGATTTTAACCACACGTGATACCAATCACATGTGATTTTTACTAATGTGTTGTTTTCACATGTGATTATAGAGGTTTCACGAATGAACTACTATAATCTTTAATTCGAATGCAATGTGTGATATATGATTAAAAAGTAATGAATGTGTGTTTTTCATTGCAAAAAATAAGAAAAGTATTTGATTTATAGAAAAATACTTATGTCAATTTTAGTACAGATGTTTAGTGTTCAAATATCGATATTAGCGCTAAATCACATGAGATATGTTATGCGAATTTCAATACCGAAAATAAAACATGAAAAGAACGATAAAAAAAAGTTTGTTGAAAGTATATGAAAGTTCCCATCTATATAAAGATAAGACAAGAATACACCGTTAGTCCCTAAACTTTCCACAAAACATTACCATGCACCTTAAGTTTTGAAAATCGTCGTGGGGTGTCCAAACCTTAAGGTTTTGAGGCCGATTGCATCCCTTGACCAGAAATGGTGAGGTCAACGCTCATTTTTTGTTATATTTTTAAGGTCATAATAGTCCAACAACATTTATAACTATCATATGGTTAAATCTAACACGACACTCCATTCTTATCATCAAATGGGTCTGTTTTGTTTGGGAGACAAGTACATTGTTGTGTGGTGAAATATGGGTTTGAGTGGCATGTACATGTGAGGAAAACATTGGTTCATATGTATGAAATGGTGAAAGAGGTTCGGGTAGCACGTAAGTTGTTTGATGAAATGCTTGAACCAGACTTGGTTGCATGGAATACGGTTATTGATTGTTATGATTGTTTTGGGGAGTATAGGGAAGGTTTGGAGTTGTTTTCGTGTATGCATGATGCTGGTGTAAGACCACGTCGAATAGCCCGAAGTTGTTTTCACGTATGCATATTTGTTGTGTGGAGTATAAATATGAAAGCATCACAAGTTGTAACCATGAAAATTCATGCAACAATGCATGGTAACAAGCTAACAATGCCAAGTATATATATCTATAACTAGTTACCAAATGGATACTTGTAGGATACTAATAATGATAAACACGTATGGTTTTGTTATATGGATCGAGTTATAAGATGAAGAAGCTAGAGAGATGAAATAGAAGTAGGGAACCTTGAGAGAAAATATATAATATTAGATTGCTAGTGTGAGAAGGTCCAACCCTCTCCCTTGGTGGGAGAGGGGTATTTATAGGTACAAACAATACGCCCCTTAAACGGGTTGTGGAGTGAGCTGACAGTGGGTAAAGACCCGACCTAACTCCATAAGTATTACGTTAAATAATCTACTAACTAACTAAATATTGATATATCTATGAGCTACTTGATGCTAATCTATACTCGGGGTGACCGAGTCTTTTACTTGAATATTTATATTCCTAACAATCTCCCCTAAGGAAGGTCACCCCTGAAAATATGCTATGAATATTAGCATTCTATTACATGAATAATATCCTAGCTCATAGATTTTGATTCTTCAAAGTCATTGATGTTTGATCTTTAAGCAGTGGACTTTTGATGACTTGTTGTATCTCTTGGATGATCTTTGAGAATTCATTGAGGTTATCATCCAACTTTCATCTTCAAGCCATCTTTAGCATCATCGTCTCCATGTGAAGTTGTGATTGTTGAATCGGCGTCCTCACACTTGTCTTGAATCATGTTTTTAGCATCAGAGTAGCAGAAGCTTTAGATGAAGGCCTTTGAGTTCTCATGATTTCTTTGACAAAGATGATAAAGTGTGAGCACAAGTGATGGATCGGCATCTTTACAGTAATCAGCAATCGCCAGAAATTCCTGCTTGCAAACAATTAACAACAAATCATCCGGCACTTATAGGCTTGGATATAGAGATTGTAATCAGCATAGTGGGAAAATTTTCTCTAATCCTTGCCAAGGTCGTTCCTGAATTGGATACCCCCGAGAGGGCTTACAAGATCTACCTAAGTAGATCAATGATTAGGTGAGTTGCTGGAGATCACTCTACGACTGTAGACCGTTGTGAAACCACCACGTTCACTAAGCGTAATCCACACGAGATTACTGAAGTGACCTGCTTTCAGGGTTGTTTGATGTTGACCCTGGCAGGAATTTCCATTCAATCATTGATAATTAGATTAGTAATTTCTCTCATGAATGTTCTGGTAGATTTCTAAGATCTACGTAGGACTCTCAAATGTGCAACTGGTGTCCTTGATTATGAACCACCAGTGCAAAAGTATCAAGTCTTCCTATTGAGATCTTATGATGTATCTCGCGGCTCTAGACTCGATAAGTGCAATATTTTGTAGTCGGAGACTAGAGCGGTGTCTCCTGTTTCAATATCAATATGTCTCGTAATGAGCGGTCAATAGATAATGCAGGGTTCCCCGTGAGCATGAAACAAGCTCTTTTAAAAGAAATTGAATTGTTAGAAGGTTTAGTGCAGTGCGTCACTGGGTTCATGACGTCTTAGTCTTCAATACCGGTGTCGCCTTAGCAACAACCAGTAGCATATGAATTGAACCCGGTTTCTGCCCTAAGATTGAATAATAGGAGGGCTATTTCTTTTCATTCTTTCTCATTTCATTTCTTTTTAATTCTTCAACCCCTTCTTTCTCCTTTCTCACATTACTCCTTTTTTTCTTTTCTTTTTTTTTTCTTTTTTTTTCATAATCACACCAAAGGACTTTCTAATACTAACTATTCGGTATTGTCCTTGGGTAGATCCCTCTAGCTCTGGCGGATCATAGGACGGTTTTCCTAACCTTAGCCACCTTATAACTTCATGACTATCCTATGTTGCCATACACCAAATCATTGAAAATTCTCTCAACGTGTTTATGATTAAGAAACACATTTTGTTAACATATTGAGAGTTTTACCATTTTCAAATGCTCCCCCTTAACATGTGCTCATATGTTTTAATTTGAAAATTTGCACATGTCGGGAAGAGTTTGCACTTTTGAATTGATCCACCTTTAGTGAACATGAGCAGGCATTCGAGACACGCTTATATCACTAGTTAGACTAGCTTGAAGTTATTACCCGGCCTGATCAAATCCACATAAGGTTTCTCTAAATGGTACATTCTACTTAGACCAGTCCTCTTCGAGACACGCTTACATCACTGGTTAGACCAGCTTGAAATTATTACCCGGCTAGGACTAGTCCTTTCGATTAATAACAATATTTGTTTCGTCAATTCATTGTTGATGTCTGAGTCGTGCTCAAATGAGATGCTAAGATCCTTTTTCCACAAAGCATTTGCTCCCCCTCAATATGTGCATTGATATATAAAAGAGTTTAGCACATATGGGAGAGCATTTGTTTAAGTCCAAAACAGTCACATTTTAATCAGATTTCATATTTAAATCACATTTTCTCCCCCGATCAAAAATTTCAAACCATTTGAGATTTGTGATCCCAAGTGATTTAAATAAGTTCAAAGATTTTGAGAGAAGAATGTGGTCAGATTTAAGATATATTGATTATGAGACGATACTATACTTCCCCTCAATTCTTGAGGGAGATTGATATGTGTCAGAAATGATGAGTTTTTTTGAATGATTTTGAGATTAACGAGAAACTCTTGAAAAGTTCATATACTGACACATACCAATCACATTTAATCCAATGCATGTTAATGAACAAAGAAACAAGTTTTTATGATATATATAGATTTTTGAAATCATTCTCCCCCTCAATCGATGACCCATTTTCTATTTATTATTTTACTGAAAAGTTAAATCATTTGACATCGATTGAGTGGCAAATTTTATACAAAATTTCAAGTCTGATTGATTTTCAAAAGTCATGGTACCACCAAGTTTAGCACAAATACTTTCAAGAAGAATCATAGATAGGAAAGTATTTGCAATGTAAAGAAGACTTCTCTTCTTATTCAAGAAATGATGCACTGAAACGTACATCAAGTCGAGGAAACATGGATATAAAGTAATCCATGCCTGAGTGAACTTCACCTAGTAAGAGGAACAACCGTCTTTTTGGCGACGTGTTTTCCCCATCTAGAGGTGCGGGTTGCTATCTTAAGTAATAACAAACCATTTTGAAAGAATATTTTGGGAAACGACATGTTTTAGAAAAAACATTATTTGAAGATAAAAGAAAAACTCTTGCTCAAGCATATGTATGTTTCCGTGTCATTATTGAATGACATTTCTAGAAACGTACATAATATTGATTACACAAGAGACATATCGTGAGAAGAATATTTTTAAATTTCTAGATTTTTTGATTTTTATGGGTTTTGAAGGTTTTATATTTTTCTATTTTCTTTTTGTTTTAAAACTATGTACAAAGGATATGTGAGATAAATCCATCACTCCTCATTCTCTTCTTGAAGACGTGTGAGTGATTTTGGTGTATGACTCTTCATTCCAAGGCGCTGGAAAATGAACTGAGACTATTCTCTTGAGAGAGACTTAGTGAAGAAATATGCCAGCTGAAATTCTGTCCTCACGAAGTAAAGTTCCACTACCCTTTCTCAACTTGTTCCACCACACCTTTGGAGAATCCGATTGCCAGGAGAATTTTGACAGTGTATCGAACCATGCCCTAGGCGCCTGCTTTAGGCCATAGAGAGCCCTTTTTAGACGATAGACATCGGTAGGACGACTAAGATCCACAAATCCTTCAGGTTGAATGACATAAACAATTTCATTTAGCTCGCCATTTAGAGATTCAATTTTCACATCCATTTGATTGACCATCAAGTTCTGACTTGCCGCATTGGCGAGAAATATTCTGATACCTTTAATACAAACAACTAGAGTGAAAGATTCCTCAAAATCAATGCCTTCCTTTAGACGATATCCTTTAGCAACAAGCCTTGCCTTGTTTTTGGAACGACATCATGCTCATCAAGTTTCAGTTTGAAGATCCACTTAAGAGCAATAATCATTGCACAGTCTGGAGGTAGTACCAATTCCCATACATCAGGTCGACCGAACTTGTGAATTTCTTCTTGCATCGAATTAACCCAACAGTCTATAGAGATAGCAGTCTTGAAATATTTGGGTTCGACTTTGGATAGTATAGAATTATAAAAGCACCACAAGGCATAGGTGGTAAGTTGGCTTTGTGTGAACACCGGTCGAGAAGGATTCCCAATAATGTTGTCAATTGGATGATCATAGATCCGTTTTCTGAGATTTTCATGTGGTTAAGGGTAGGAACCTGAAGAAGCCGTGTTTATATCCCTTGAAGAAGATGTCTCAGAAGAAGATTCAGGAGCAAATAGGTTTTTGAACAGAGTATCTTCAAGAGGAACAAATAGATTCACTTCAAAAGAATTTTCCACTAGAGTGCTTTGATGTAAGGAAGGAGATTGAAGATTTGATGATGAAGGTGATTGACTTGCAGATGGTGCATCTTTGATCAATTGAGACAGAAATAGATGGACCATTTGAATTGTTTGAAACAGGAGCTACATCAACTGGTGGTACAATAGTGTGAACAGTTGGTGGCTCGAAGTATTCATCATGCATCGGATCAAACAAAAACTCTTCAAATCCTCACTTGTAAGAGGTACATAAAGTATTGCAGGTGTGGAATACTGTACAAGACCTGAACTAATTGGTTCAGGAGACAAAAGTTTAGACACAGGTCCTAAACTGATGTGTACAGGAACCGTATGCTCAGTCAGCTCAACGAATGTGTCGTGAATGGTCGCCAAGATTTATCGGGTTTGTTTGTTGTAGATTCGGTATCCCTTATGATCTAGAGCATAACCAACGAAGAATCCAATATCAGCTTTAGCTTTTAACGTTTTCATTGGTTCGCATAGATCCATGTAAAGGGTGTAAAGAACTTCCATGATGGTATTGACAGTTTTGGGTTTGTGTGTATGCTTCATGCTTTTGCCCAGTTGACAAGCCGAACAAAGATGATCTTTTTCGAATTTCAGTCTTGGTAAACCTTTGACAAGGTCCTTGCGGGCTAGATCGTTAATGGTGCCGAATTTCAAGTGATTTAAACATCGATGCCATATCCAAGATTTGGTCTTTGAGGCTTTAGACAACCAGCAAATAGGAGAGGGTCGCATCATGGCTTCAATATATATGGTGTATAAATTGGTGCCATGAGAACCTTTAAGAAGATCAACACCATCCAATTCTCTGACGAAGCATGTATGTTTACTAAGAGCATCTTCTAGATCAAAATCACAGAATTGACCAATCAGAAAACAAATTTTGATCAAGTCCTTTGACGTAGAATACCTTGGAAATTACACTGTCACCAAATACATAGTCTCCATAACCTATAATTGCCCTAAAATGGTAGTTCCTGAATTTTAACTGTCTCGATAAACTAATTCACGAAATTCTTAAGCTGTGAGCAATCCCCATTCATATGTTAATTATGAGCAGCCTGAGTCCAAATGTCAAAGGACGATCTGCATTTGAAAACATACGAAAAAAGAGAATTTGGAGTGCCAGATCCCCAATTTAGGTTGGGTTCCAGTTGGTTAGTGCAAACAAATTCTGGAGCAACTGAGTCGTTAGGTGCATTGGTTTCAATGGTGTAAATTTCACTAGTAGATTCAATGGGCATAGCTAAAGGACATTAGGTCTCTAAAGGGAAAGTTCTACCAGTTGGCTTCCAATCCTTAATAGGCACTGCTCTAGGCATGGTAATCCTAGTTAAAGGGCAATGTTCGCCTAGTGTGAATATTCGACCCATGGGCTTCCACTGAAAACCCGCATTGGTAAACATTTTCCCTGTAGGTTTCCAAGATTGCTTAATTTGTTTAGCTCTCCAAACTTTCTTAACTGGGGGTTTGTTGAACGAATTTAGAAATTTCTCAACACACTTATCATGATTACTCGAAATTAAACATTCATTACATGTTTAACAAAGTGAATTAGGATTTGAATTATGATTCCTTTTGTTCAACTCAGACTTATAGTTCCTCATGTGGTCTTCTACTTTCTTCTTAGGAACACTTTTAGCTAGAGAAGTCCTATAATTCTTTAAATTTCTCCTAGGTTTTGACTCACTAGCTTTAGTGTCACTAATAAATCCTGTAGAAGGAGTGATAGGAGCCTTAGTCTTTTTCACTTCCAGCTGCTGAACATGTTTTGAGGTGTTGGGATCTGAAGTTTCCAAAGGTTCAGCAAAGGTAACATGCTTGTTTGTTGACATAGAGGATGATGCAGATGACCTATCTTGCTTGCTATCAATCTTAGGACATGTACCAATAGCATATTCTAAGAGTTCCTGTGATCTATTAGTGATAAAGCAGGCACCTACAATAGCATCATCAAGTGGTTTTGCTATCCTATCATTTTCAATGGTTTCACGAAGCAATTCAAGGCACTCGTTAAGATGTCTAAGATAGTCACTATGAACTAACTTATTATTCATAAGGGGAAGAGGAATATACATAGCATCACATGCATATTTCTTACAAGCATGAACCTTGGGAATCACATTATCACTAGTGTTGATTGACATTTTCCCTTTCACCAGAGTCTTTAGATTCTCAATTTCTTTAAGCAAAGAAGTTATATTTTAATTTTTTTTATCACGTGTGATCTTAATTGAATCATATAACTCTTTGTAATATTGTTTAACTTTCGAATTTTCAGCACGAAACCAATCATTTTCATGTTGCAATTTATTGATGGTATCTTGAAATTGAAAATTTTGAGAATCTATAAACAGTGATTTTTGGGTGCCAGTCACATCACTCTTGTTTGACTACAATTGAGAAATTTTTGCCCTCAAGTTTTGAATCGTGTTAGTGTGAGCTTGAATCTTTTCATCACGTTTGGCTAATTCAAAATATGCATCAAATTCAGGAGCATCCGAATATGTCTTGGCATTTGAGATTTTAATTCTTTCTTCTAAATGTTGACACTTTAATTGCAAATTAAGATTATCAACCTCTAGTTTTTACAAATGCCTGACCATACTATCATGATCATCGTTTTGAATTTTCTCACACAATTTTTAATTCTCCCCCGCAAGCTCAACAACATGATTCTGGAAAACGTTCAATGCAATAGAAATCTCATGAAATTGGCAGGCAGATAATGCCGAATCAGTAGCAGTGTAAAATACATCTTGTGAAACACAATTAGCAATCAAATTCTCATTCATGATGAGAATATTTTTCTTCTCAATTTCACTATGTTTAAGATCAGTAGCCAACTGTTTTCCCTCATCTTCTACTGTTTTATACACCTCTGTTGGGTTTTGGATTCTGCTACTGAAGATTCAAACTGCTGCTAAGGTTAATGATTTTACTGCTATACATTCAAAGTGCTGCTGTGTGGAAGTACTGCTGGTGAATCTACTGCTGAAGAGATATGCATGTACACGACTGGATAATTATAGAATAGATTGTGTGAATATTTTATACGTCTAGAATATTCTTATCTTGTGTAGAAAGGTATTGTAAACCTAGTAGGACTCCTTGGCCTATAAAAGGAGGATCCTAGGGTTAGATTGAGTACGTATTGTTTAGTTTTCGTTTACACTTCAAGGTTGTAAAACCCTAGCATTGTCGAGTGCTCGTATTATTAATATATTGAAGTGTTGATAGTGAATCATTATTCTTCTTAAGTTAAGCTTTAATATTCCGCGTTCTAGCTTAAGTGTTAACTCAAGTCAACTTCTATATAAGATCGTTTGCTTAACTAGGATCAACAAGTGGTATCAGAGCCAGGTTAGCTCGTTACCTAGGGTTTTACAAGGTTTTGCTGTTGTCAAAGTGAAGCAGCTTGGTGAAGATTCAAAAAAGGATTTTAAGTAAAAGTCATGGATAGTACCTCGTACAAGATTTGTTTGGATGTTGGAATTTGTGGTGATGCTCGTTTCAACATGATCTTACTTCTGAGTTAATATGTAAACTATTCTACTGCTGAGAAAATTCTTATACTGCTGCTAGTTAATTAATTATGCTGCTTAGTATTACATTCTGCTGCTGTGTTATTTGTACTACTGCTGAGATTGGAAAGTAGGATTTGGATGGACATAGTTTTACACATACATAGGATTATTGGTTCACACACGCAAGATGGTTATTTTGTTCTTAATGGTTCAATGGCTCGCATTTATTATTTATTGGCTAAGAGGAATATTTGTAGCTTATTTGACGATGAAGTGGAATTTTTCAAGGTTGTGTTTTATCATACCTTTTTGCAGGAGGTAACTTGTTCGTGCGTTCAGGTGACTACGAATTGACAATCACTTGAAGGAGTTACATTATTGTGCTCAGTGATTATTGTCAAGGGATTTCGATCTCACTATACGTTAAGTATAAGTTCGAACTCAGTTTTATTAAAAGAGATAAGACACAAGGTTGGTTTATTCTACTTCAGCATCAAATTGGTAATGGTTAGTTTTCTTCATCATTACATAAAGCTTACAGAATTGAGGATTCAACAAATGGTTAACATATGGGTTTCAAGGGAAGTTATTGTTAAAATGATTAACCATTTATATGCTACATTGAGGTGAATGTTTTTATAGCTGCTCGTTGGTATTTTTACTGAAGATTTGGGATTTTTGTGTCTTGAGTTCATTTATAAAAGAAAGCATTTTGGTTAATCATGAACGAACACCAAAATGCTAGATTTGAAGTATAAAAGAAAGATTGAATTATAAAAGAAAGATTGTTGGGATTTCTGGTAAATATCAACTAGGGGAAGATTGTTGGGATTTATATTTGAGTTGATATAACAAAATACATGAAAGATGAAGCACTAAAGAAGACAAAGGATAAAACTTCATATGCAAGAAAAAGATTACTACAGATCTTTTTATTATTTAGAAATATTCTTTGTAACCTAGTATCTCTAGTTTATAAAGAAATACAAGGATTGATTATTAGTGGGCACAGTAAAAGATGTAGACGTCTAGTAAAGGTGTGTGAGTGTGTCTAGACGTAGTCTTATTGTAGACGCCTAGATTAGTTGTAGTGAAGATGATGACGAAGAAACCTTGTTTCAATAATAATGATGTTTGTTTATTTCGCTGCGTATCATGTTATTAATCATTGTTATTGTTTAACCCTAGTGCTCAAAACGATCCATGGAGTCTAACAAACAAGTGGTATCAGAGCTTGTGGTCTAGAAGTTGAAATCAAGAAGAATTTGTTCCTTACAAGTTTGCTGTTCCTAATCAATTGCTGAAGATGGGTGACGACACACATATGGTGACTGCTTCAAAGGTTCCGTTGCTCAACCCTGGAGAATATGAGGTATGGAAGATGAGAATAAGACAGTACATTCGCATGATTGACTTCAACATGTGGAATGTGATCATTAATGTTGACTCTTTACCAAAGAAGAGTCCTGATGGAAAAGAGATACCAATCAAGTCTGCTGAAGAGAACTCAATGAGGAAGATGGAGATCAAGGCACACAATATTCTCTTAATGGGAATACCTAATGAATTTCAATTCGACTTTGATAGCTGTGAGACTGCAAAAGACTTGATGGATGCTGTTAAATTTAGGTTTGGAGGGAATGATGCTACTAAGAAGTCAAGGAAAAACATGTTGAAGCATCAGTTTGAGAACTTTACTGCTGAAAGTGGAGAAAAGATTAATGGCACACACAACAGGCTTAATCAACTTGTTAGACACTTAAAGCTTGTTGGTTATGTGGTTCCTCAAGAAGATGTAAACCTCAAGTTTCTTAGAAGTTGGACCTGAATGGAGTATGCATACAGTTGTTTGGAGGAATAAGCCTGATTTTGAAACTATGAAGTTGGAAAGACTCTACAATAATTTGAGGGTGTATGAACCAGAATTGACTTCTTCATCTACTTCATCTTCTGGTACATAAAATCTTGCCTTTATATCTTCAAAGTCAAAAGGATCTCAAGAATCCCACTCTACTGCTTATGGGGTATCTGCTGCTGATGGATCTGCTGCTAGTTCTAATGATAAGAATTCCATCAGTGATATTGCTTTGTGTGCATTCTTGGCTGATCTAACATCCAACATAAGGTCACATGTTATCAATCAAGATATGGATCATATTGATCCTGATGATCTTGAAGAGATTGATCTTAAATGGCAGATGGCCATATTGACCTTGAGGGCAAGAAAATTCTTGAAGAGGATAGGGAGAGAAGTCATGTACAGGGCTAAAGAAAATTTGGGTTTTGACAAGTCAAAGATAGAGTGCTACAATTGCAACAGGAAGGGTCATTTTGCCAGGGAATGTAGAGCTCCAAAGAAGAATGTTGAAGCTCCAAAGAAGACCACTGAAGAATCAAAGAATACCACTACTGCATTGGTATCTTGTGATAGGTTGGGAGAGTACGATTGGAGTGATATGGCTGATGAAGAACCAAACTATTCTATGGTGGCTCAAATCAAGCCTAAAGTGCATAACTTTGCTTATGGCCTATGCATCATCATCTTCTGGATCTGACTCTGAGGTATCTAATGATTCTGATCTATCTGTGTGTTCTTTTAAATCATGTGCTGACACTGTAGAAGAACTTAAGTCTAGGAATGAGAGTCTAATTAGAGAAGTTGAACACCTAAAACTTGATAACTTAGGTTACAAAGTAGGTATTCAAAATGTTGAAAGAAGACTAGAATATCTCAAACAGTGTGAGCTAGAATATGTAGATAGAATTAACCAACAGGATGTTGAGATTTTTAAGAAAAACAGTGAAATTGAATTTCTTAAGAATAAATTAGAAGAAGGAGAAAAAGATAGAGATGCAGCTCTTGTTGATAAGGATAAACATATAGTAAGAGTAAATAAACAATAATTTGCTTCTGATTTGGTTAATAAATCTATTGAGAGTACATTGATGAGGAAACGAAGTGGAATAGACTACAATGTAGTTGCTCCTCCTGTTAAGAGTGCCTATGCTCCACCAGGAAAAGAACTGTCTTTTATTAGTGAGTTAGATATAGAAAAACCTGTAGGTGAATCTAGTACAAGTGTGTTAGAAGCACCTAAGGTTGAGGTTTGAAAATTTCCTGAGGCTCCTACTGTTGAAGACTGGCATTCAGATAGTGATGAGGAACAGGTTGAACTAGAACAAAGTGTGAAAAAGGAAAAAATTCCTACAAAAGTTGAACCTAAAATTGAACAGGTTAAGTTTGTAAGACATGTGTTAGGTAAGGGTATCTCTAGGAAAATGGTAGAATATAATGAGATTCCTAGAGGTCAATTGAATGGATTCTATAATAAGCCTAGGGGAAATCAGAGAAACTTTAATAACCTAGTTTCAAATAAATTAGGTAGTGAGTTTCAATTAAAGAAAAAGACTTGTTATAAGTGTAGTAGTTTTGAACATTTGATTAATAGTTGTAATGACCACAAAAAGCCTGTTTGGAATCAATACTCTAGGGTGAATCATAAATATGTTTCTATAAATACTCACCCTCATCCTAACAGAAACATGATTCCAAGGGCTGTGTTGTTGAGAGCTGGTGCAACAAGATCTATTTTTGCTGCTAAATCAAATGGTGCTTTTAAAACCACAACTGGTTCTATTGCTTGCTCTACTGCTAGTAAGCACTTTGCTGCTAGTATGCACTCTGCTGCTAGTAAGCAATCTGTTGCTAGTACAAAACTTTCTACTTCTGGGCCAAAAGTTTTATCAAATACAGTTGTTGGAAATCATTTTTATGCTGTTAAGGCCTCAGCTTGCTGGGTTTGGAAACCAAAATCATCTGTTTCAAACAATGTTTCCAAAAACAGTAGTGCATCAAGTGATTTAAAGAAATTTAATTATGTTGATGCGCAAGGCAGATCCAAGTCAGTAATGGCTTGGGTCCCTAAGAGAAACTAATTTCTCTATTTTCATGTGCAGGGTAATCTACATGATGAGCTAAAAGATATGGCTATAATTTCTCTATTTTCATGCTCTAGACATATGACAGGTGATGAGTCTCAACTAGAAGACTTTGAGCCTTTTGAAGGTGGTTATGTTGCTTTTGGGAATGATCCAAAAGGTGGAAAGATTATTGGAAGAGAAACTCTAAGAACAGGAAATTTGGACTTTTAGAAGGTGTTTCTTGTGAAAGGGCTTAAGTTTAACCTCTTTAGTGTCTCACAAATGTGTGATAAAAAGAACTTTGTTCTTTTTACAGCACTGAATGTATGATCCTTTCTCCTGATTTTCAGTTGCCAGATGATAAATTTGTGCCATTGAAAGTCCCTAGAAATGAAAATATATACAGTGACCATATTAAGAACATTGTTCCCAAAAGAGCTTTAACTTGTCTAATTGCAAAGGCCACTACTGATGAGTCCAAATTATGGCATAGAAGACTTGGACATCTGAACTACAAGACCATGAACAAGTTGGTAAAAGGAAATCTTGTGAGAGGGATGCCCACAAAGATGTTTGAGAATTGTGAGACTTGTGTTGCTTGTCAAAAGGGTAAACAGCACAGAGTTTCATTCAAGTCCAAGACAGTGAACACAATTACTGAGCCCTTACATTTACTTCACACGGACTTATTTGGGCCTGTATTTGTGAATAGCTTGAACAAGAAGTCATATTGCCTAGTTGTCACAGATGACTTTAGCAGGTTTACTTGGGTGTTCTTCCTAGCTACTAAAGATGAAACTCCAGAGATACTCAAGGCATTCATTACCACAGTTGAAAACCTGCACAACCACAAAGTGAAAATAATCAAATGTGATAATGGTACTGAGTTCAAGAATAGTGTGATGAATCAATTCTGTGTGGGAAAGGGTATTCTAAGACAGTAGAGTGTTGCAAGAACTCCACAACAGAATGGTGTAGCAGAGAGAAGAAACAAGACACTGATTGAGGCTGCAAGAACAATGTTATCTGACTCTAAATTACCTATATCTTTTTGGGCTGAAGCTGTAAACACTGCATGTTTTGTGCAAAATAGAAGTAAGGTAGTTAAGCCTCACAACAAGACTCCATATGAGTTATTTCATGGAAAGAAACCAATGATTGATTTTCTCAAACCATTTGGATGTCTTGTTACTATTTTGAACACTAAGGATCTGTTAGGCAAATTTGAAGAAAAAGCTGATGAAGGATACTTGGTTGGTTACTCTGTGAATAGTAAAGATTTCAGGGTATACAATAAGAGAACCAAACATGTAGAGGAGAACTTGCATATCAAGTTTAGTGAGAACACATCTAATGTTGAAGGGAAAGGACCAGAATGGTTGTTTAATGTTGATATTCTTGCCAAAACAATGAATTATGTACCTGTTATTGCTAGAGTTGACACTAACAAACCACAAGAAGATTTTGTTTTGGTTGAGAAACTAAAGATTGGTCCAACTTTACTACCCTTTCAGAAAGATCAAAATTCACAAGAAGATGTTGTTCCTCAAGAGAAACCTAAAGAAATTGAAGAAGGTATTGAAATACATGTTGATGCAGAAAAGGTAACAAATGAAGCTCCCAAAGTGGTTGTTGATGTCTCTCCTACAAGGCTATAAGACTCTAGTGCTGACTCAGAAGACTCTACTGCTAGGCCAAAACAAACAACTACTGCTTCAACCAATTCTACTGCCAAGCCTACTAACTCTGCTTCTTCACCAAAGTTTCCTTTTTTTCACACTCGGGGTAGGTCTTTTGCTGATCCAAACTATCCTAATGATCCAAATATGCCTCCTCTAGCAAATATCTACTATGATACAGATGATGAACCTCTTGATGGTAAACTATTTGGAGCTGATGCAGACATTACTAATTTTGAACTAAACATTCCTGTTAGTACCACTACTACCACAAGAGTTCACAAGAATTATCCCAAAGAACAAATTATTGGTGATCCAACATCATCTGTTCAAACAAGAAGAATGACTAAAGAGCTGAAAGATCTACAACATCAAAGTTTCTTTGCAAGATCTCTGCATCAAAGAAACAGTCACAAAGATCTACATAATTGCTTGTTTTCCTATTTTCTATCTCAAAATGAACCCAAGAATACTTACAAAGCCTTACAAGAAGCAAGTTGGGTAGAAGCAATGCAAGATGAGCTTCTGCAATTCAAACTACAAGAAGTATGGACTTTGGTTGATTTGCCAAATGGGAAAAGAGTGATTGGCACTAAATGGGTTTTCAGATGCAAAAGAGATGAAAGAGTGATACGTGGGAATCGCACCAGGCTTTACCTCTTGAGGGATCTCGAGAAGCTTGCAACCCCCACCAGGCAGTGTACCTGATCGTTGTAGTATAGTATAGTGACAAGTACCGGGGGATTGATCGTTCAACTCAAGAATAGTGTCGCTAGGATTAGAAAGCCTAAAAACTATGTCTAGAGGTGAGGGATGATTCTTTTTGTATTTTTATATTTTATGAAAGCAATTAAAATCTCGGTTTTTTTAGAAGAGTGGGCAGAATTAGTTGCTAGTCAACTAACCCAATAACTAAGATGCAATCAAAATAAAATATCAGAAATGAAAATAAAACTAGTGGTGTGAACAATAATAGGGAGAATTGTGTTTACTTAGGTTTCATTACTCCCTAGATATCTTTTACAGGTTGATAGTTTGTTACAATTGCATGGATGACGGGTTATATTCCTTAATACCATTCGTGGGGTGGCGTACGTACTTCCCCAACTCTATAAGCTCTTACTTCACTCCTATGTCGAGCCGGCTAAGAAGCTCCTAACATGGGATCATTAGAATTCGCTCATGCATTAAATACAACCATAATAACCTAGTACGCATTGGTTCATGTTTCTTAAGACGTTCAAGCACATTACCATATAGGAGGTTGGCCAGTTTTCTTAAGCCTAACATCGAAATCATTCATCCGTGACAACTATAAACAAACAATCAACCCATAATCAACATCTAGGTTTAACTACATCTAACCAAACACACAAGAGATCTAGCCTAGCATGTTGAATTCAAGACAAGTGTAAGATATATTCAAACAACACATAGACATATTGATTGAATTAAAAGAGTACTTATCTCAATTGAACATGAAAGGTTTCAAAGGGTAAAAACCCTTGAAAGAGCAGTAATATTCATGCTAGGGTTTCTCCGAAGTTACACCCTACTTGTGCCTCTCTTAATGAATGAAAATTGCAAAACTATATATAGATTTTATAGGGTGACGGCGTCAAGAAGGAATTTTTGACACCGTCAACTCGCCGCCCATAATGAGATCGGATTGCCTAGATCCAGATTTGACGCCGTCATGTGTAATTTAGTTCTAGGCCGTCACCATATCTTGAACCATGACGGCCAAACGTGACGCCGTCACGTTTTCACTGGACCGTCACCACTTCCACCTCTTGTTTTACTCTTGACGCCGTCACATGAAGACTCTTAAACGCCGTCAGGTACTGTTCCCAGCAAGAAAAATTAAGACTTTGCCATTTTCTTCACTTTTATGCTCCAAAAACGTCCAAAATGCTTCCTTTTCTAGAATTCACTCCAAAAGTACCTAAAATGACAAGAGGAACGATTTAGGGCAATATTTGATCAAATAAATTCGAATCCGTGCTAAAATGACCCCTAAAAACGGTTCATTTTTCACCTCATCATACACCCTTACACTTGAGATTTTCTTGTCCTCAAGCAAATGCGCTTTTATTCTAATCAAAATACAAGTTAGGGGTTATTTAACACTAATATAAAAGTAATTACAACAAATAATCGTTCCACTAAAGACCAAAGACAAGCACAGAGGTCATACACTAGCACCTAGATACTCACATCTCTCGGGTGTAATAAAGTATATATCACAATATGGAAATGAAAAACATCTCTCACAACATGTCATATCAAAATAGATTACCATAAGCTTGGGAAAGGATCAAATCTCCACCACTTGGCGTAAGCACCTAGGATAAACTATCAAAGAGGTCTTTCAAAGGGTTATAACATTAGGTGTATGGATATGGAATACACGGTTTTATTGGATATAGGCAATCTTTATTGGTGGCGAGTTAATCATCTTGGTTAATTACATGTACAATATGACGTTGCTAAGCCAAGACTAGACTCGACTTAAGCTAATAAATCAAAAATAACAAAAGCATAAAATAAACATAGAATGAAACGGGATGGTAGTCCGTATGTTTTTTCTCTTTTTTTTTTATCTTTTCTTTTTCTATTTTTTTTTCGATTTTATTTTTTTCATACACTTTTACCCTACCATCCAAAATAATACATCATAGGGAATGAACATTCCCCTTACACTTGAATTTTTACATACTTTACAATAAACTAATCTAATGACTCGAATCAAGATAATCAAAACACTTGGAGTACTTTTAAGATTAACGCACATATGGGGGTAATAATATGATGTTCTTCCCCATTACTCCATAACACAAGTACTTTACCCATGAGTCCCAATCGTCCCAAAACAATATGTACAAGATATGACTCAACTTAGCAACCATGTAATCAATTAGATAATTAACTAAGAGTTTAACATGTAACAATAATGCACTAAAGATGAGTGAATACACGGAAGGCTAAGGCGATTTGCGTGTACATTTAAGTGGGTTGCAACAAATTCTTCCTTTAAGTAAGATGCTTAAAGTTAGAAATGAAAAGATAGGCTCGGAGGGGTGTACTAGGGGTTTCGTGTACTAAAAATGAGTACAACGCTAAGGTGTGGGGAAAATTAATTGACTTTACTAGCCAAGTAATATGACCTAAATGGTCAAGTAATTATGATACGGGTTTAACACAAGGGTGATCCTAATGCCTCTTATCATGTAGTAAATACTACTACACGAATGTAGTATCACTAGCGATTTCGGGATGCATCACTAACGCAAGTTCTAGAATCTAAATGCTACCGGTACACTCATAAGCACTAATAGTAAATGCTTTTCCTATCAAATCTAAAGGCAAACCTCACATATTTTGGTGGAAAATTTTTCTAAATAGTACGGTTTTGTGCTAGTCATACTACTCCTACTGCGATGGCTAAAGTTTCACTCCTGAATGTTGTAAAAAAAATTTAAATTTGGCGCTAAAATTACACTAACAAGTATTTCTCTTAGTTTTATTACACACCTTCCATCAAACAAACAAACTCAAGTGCAAGTGTATCGTATTAGGTATCATCATTTACCCTCCCCTTACACTTAGGATGAACATTGTCCCCAATGTTCAATTAAAGAATGTAAAAGTGAAATAGGTAAAAGAATGAAATCTGGAAAGACTTATGTCCTACTTCCTGGAAAATTATGCAAAACATCATTATGACTCGATACAAGCATTTGACTCTAACAAATATTAATACACATGTCCATTTAATATTGTGGAGAATCATGATCAATTTCATTCTTAAAAACAAATTTGGGGTTTCTCCTTACACTTATCTTTTGCAAAATAACTTTATAAGAAGTTAAGACGAAGTTAAACAACAAAATAAAGAATTTTCACAATTTTATTTTGAAACATGATCTACCAACAATAAAAATAAAGCATGCATACGGAAGCAAATAACAATCAAACAAATAAAAATCACACAAAGCATGGGTTGCCTCCCAAGAAGCGGTTTTCTTTATTTACGAGTCTTGTAGCTAGACTTAAGGTCATGGGCAATTACGTGACCTCATCTTCAAATGTTACATCCTCCTCACTAATCATCTCATTACTACTTTCTTGATAATGTTTTACATATGTTGACAGTAAACTCTCTATTTTCATCGTCTATTAACACAACAACTCCAGTTTTAGAGGAAGTTTTCACCGTAAAGGGCCCATACCATTTAGACTTGAGTTTCCCGAGAAATAACCTTAACCGAGAATTATACAATAGGACTTTGTCCCCTTCTGAAAATTCCTTAGGTTTCTTAATTCGCTGGTCATGCCATCTTTTCGCTCTCTCCTTATATGTAATGGAAGATTCATACGCTTCTAACCTTAGCTCATCAAGCTCATGGAGTTGCAAGAACCTATTTGTTCTGGCGATTGTATAGTCTAAATTACATGCCTTAAGCGCCCAATAAACCTTATGCTCTAGTTCGACCGGAAGGTGACATGCCTTACCATAAAGCATGCGGAACGGGGTTGTTCCAATAGGTGTCTTGTAGGCAGTTCAGAATGCCCATAAGGCCTCATCGACTTTAAATGACCAGTCTTTTCTATTTTGATTAACCATTTTTTCTACTATTCTTTTAATTGCCCTATTGGTGTTTTTAACCTGACCATTGGTTTGTGGGTGATAGGCGGTGGAAAATCGATGGGACACTCCATATCTCTTCATGACCCTTTCCATTTGTGCATTGCAAAATTGGGTCCCCCTATCACTAATGAGAGCTTTAGGAATGCCGAACCTAGCGAACAGCTTTTTCAGGAAATGAATAACTACCCCTAGCATCGTTGGTCCTAAGGGCTTGTGCCTATACCCATTTTGAAACATAATCGATGGCAACTAAAATGTATTCATTCCCCCCTGAAGATGGAAAGGGTCCCATGAAGTCGATTCCCCAGACGTCGAAAACCTCACATACTTGTATAAAATTCTGAGGTGCTTCATCTCTGTTTGATATATTTCCGGCCCATTGACATGCATCACATGCTTGTATCATTTCTTTAACATCACGAAATATCGTGGGCCAATAGAATCCCGCATCAAAAATCTTTCGTGCGGTGGTATTTATCCTATGATGGCCCCCAGAAGGGCCAGAATGACACTCTTTCATGATCTTTATTGCCTCATTTCCCGAAACACAACGTCTGATTATTTGATCAGGACACCTTCGGAATAAAAATGGTTCATCCCAGAAGTAGTATTTTAGTTGGGTAAAGAACCTTTTCTTTTCGTATCTAGTCATATGTTCCGGAATGAGCCTGCTTGCAAGATAGTTAGCAAAATCAGCGTACCAAGGTTCATAATCTGTCATTGACATGAGTTATTCGTCAGGGAATAAATCCCGAATCTCGCTTCTATCAAGCTCATTAAGGGGATTTTCAAGATGAGAAAGGTGATCAGCAGCCAAATTCTCCGCCCCCCCTTTTATCACGAATTTAAACATCAAACTCTTGTAACAACAAGATCCACCAAATTAGCCGTGGTTTAGCATCTTGCTTAGCAAAAAGATATCGGAGAGTCGAGTGATTAGTGAAAACAACTGTCTTTGAAAGGACAAGATATTGACGAAATTTGTCGAAGGCGAACACTACAGCTAATAATTCTTTTTCGGTGGTAGAGTAATTCTCTTGAGCGGGATTCATAGTTTTTGCTAGCGTAGTAAATAGGTTAGAATAGTTTTTCATGCCTTTGGCCTAATACTGCCCCGACAGCATAGTCGCTAGCATCGCACATGATTTCGAAAGGCAACTCCTAGTTGGGTGTAACCATGATTGGGGCTTGCGTGAGCTCCTTTGTCAGGAGATCGAATGTATCCTTGCATTCTTGAGAGAAATCGAAAGGGGCATCTTTCACCAGCAATTGAGTCATTGGCCGAGCTATTTTAGAGAAATCTTTGATGAATCTCCGGTAGAACCCGGCGTGGCCCAAGAAGCTGCGTATTGCCTTAACAGTCGTGGGATAAGGTAATTTAGATATAGCTTCCACTTTTTCTTGGTCCACCTCAATCCCATTCCCTGAGACCTTATGTCCTAACACAATCCCTTCTTTTACCATAAAATGGCATTTTTCCCAATTTAAGACCAAGTTGGTTTCTTCACAACGTTTGAGCATTTTTTCTAGATTAGCAAGACAGCGGTCGAAAGAGTTCTTGAAGACCAAAAAGTCATCCATGAAAACTTCCATGCTGTCTTCCATTAATTCGTGAAAGATTGCAGTCATGCATTGCTGAAAGGTGGCGGGAGCGTTACACAGCCCAAAAGGCATTCTTTTATAGGCGAACGTTCCATAAGGGCAAGTAAACGTGGTTTTCTCTTGGTCCTCAGGTGCTATGGGGATTTGGAAATATCCCGAGAACCCATCCAAGAAACAGTAATACTCGTGCCCAGATAATCTTTCCAACATTTGGTCAATGAATGATAAGGGAAAGTGATCCTTCCTTGTGGCATCATTGAGCTTTCTATAATCGATGCATACCCGCCAGCTAGTAACCATTCTCTGGGGTACCATCTCACCTTTGTCATTTTTCACCACAGTCATTCCACCTTTCTTTGGTACAACCTGTACAGGACTGGCCCACGGGCTATCCGAAATTGGGTAAATCAGTCATGCATCCAAAAGTTTGATGACTTCTTTCTTCACTACCTCCTTAATGTTGGGATTCACCCGCCTCTGGGGTTACACGGCAGGTTTATAGTTTTCTTCCACAAGAATCTTATGCGTGCAAAAAGTTTAGTCAATCCCTTCAATGTCGGCTACACTCCATGCAAGGACTCCCTTATACTTCTTTAGGACTTCTAAGAGCTTACCTTTTTGTTCATGTTCGAGGGAGGAGTTTATGATTACTGGCAGTTGATCCTCTCCATGAAGGAAGGCATACTCTAGGTGGTTAGGGAGTTCTTTAAGCTCTAGCTTGGGTGGTTCGATAATAGAGGGCTTAAGCTTGTTTTCGGGTTTTTGGAGTTCGAGCTGTTTAGTGGTCTCTTGTCTAGGGTAGAAGGAGACTTCTCTAACGCCCTCCACCTTTTCTTCCTCTAATATGGGGAGGAAACTCTCATCCCGTAACCAGCCTTCTTCGATCTGCTCATCAACATAGTTTTCAATGACATCCGTAAATTCATCGACCTCTCCGATGAAATTAGAGTCGGTTAGCTGCTTCGAGAGAGAGATTCATAGTGTCTTTAATGTCAAAGGTTAAGCTATCGGTTCCTACTCGTAAGGTTAACTTGCCGTCATGAGCATCAATGACTGCACGAGCGGTAGCAAGAAATAGTCTCCCTAAGATGATGGGCACCAAGTCATTCTCCTCCATCTCCAAGATCACGAAGTCAACCGGAAATTTGAATTTTCCAACTTTGACTAGCACATTCTCGCATATCCCTACGGGATATTTGACCGATCTATCGGCTAGTTGGATGTTCATACGGGTAGGCTTTAGTCTGGAGTATCTTAGTTTGAGGAACATGGAGTGAGGCATGAGGTTGATGCTCGCCCCTAAATCGGCAAGAGCATTCTTTATTGATAGAGATCCTATGGAACAGGGCAAGGTGAACCTGCCTGGATCGTCTACCTTTTTTAGTAGCCCTCGATGGGTCACCACCGAACATTCTTCCCCCAGAGTCACAAGACCCTCGAGTTTCTTTCGGTTGGCGAGTAATTTTTTAAAGTATGAGCTATACTTTGGCATGTGATAGCAAGCATCAAGGAGAGGTTTGGTGACCACTGAATCTTTTAGATATGACAAGAATCTCTTATTATCGTTCTCAATTTTCTGGTTCTTTAGGCGGGATGGGAATGGGATTCTCACAGGTTGGTTAGGTGGAGTTGATGGGGATGGGGTCATCAGGGAAGGTTGTTCGGGAGCCTCGTTGCTCACATTACCTTCCTCCTCGTGGGGCTCGCTTGGATCAATAGTGATAGGATGTGAGCTCGGATAAGGAGGGTCCTTGGTTGTTGTTCCAGCTCGAGTAGTCACCGCGAGCAGGGGGTCTTTTTGGCTTACTGATGGCCTGTCTTGGTCATCAAGGGTGGAGTTAAGCTTGTTGAACCATTCTTTCATGTCATTCTTGAGTGAAGCGACTGAGGTCATCTTCAAAAGTGCTCCTGATTATGTATTCAGGGCCTTCCTCCCCTTCTTTTCTTTTCACCAGATTTCCCCAAAGGGTATAATCATCGTTTTGGTAAAAAGGCAAAAGGGAGGGGTCAGCGTAGATGTCATGTCCTGACAAACACGCATGTTCGGTCGTGGTTTCTCCTCCACATTCCTCTACCTCGTGCGGGCCCCACAGTAGTCGCAGATTAAGTAGGGATTTGAAAGTTGTTTAATTGTTCGCCACCCCGCAAGGTATTCCATTATTTTGTGAATTTTTCTTAGCCGATCTGAGGGTGTTTGTATGATTTCAGACATGCTGGCAATCGACTCAGGTTCATTCCAAGTGTCATCCTGGTCTTGAGCATATTCCTCAATCCTATTCCACCCTTCCTCGATGCTAAGATTGGCTAATTTCCCTTTTCTAGAATTGTTGATTCCGTTCTGGTCGTTTGAGGAGACATTGTCCTAGAAGATTTGGACCAGAAACCAGAGTTCGATGCCATGATGGGGAACTTGTCTTCTTAAATCCTTGAATCTAATCCACGATTTATGGATGGGTTCGTCCTTTCCCTTTCGGAAGCGGAGGATCCTATCCCTCAATACTGAGGTTTTCCCTGCTGGAAAGAACTTCTCATAAAACTTGGATATAAGTTGCTCCCATGTGAAAATAGACTCAGGGGGAAGTCTATCATACCATTCTTTGGCTTTTTCATAAAGAGTGAAAGAGAAGAATCGTAATCGGGACGTGTTTCTAGTGGCCCCATCCGTATGGAGGGTGTCTACTATTTTCTAGAAGTCCTTGATGTGTTGAATCGGGTCATCATCATCTAGTCCGCAAAACTTGCACACACTTTGGATAAGCCAAACATCGCTTGCACGCAAGACCTCATCGGTGTGTTCGTTTGGGAAGACAATGGCATTTGAAAGGCCATGAGGATTCGGGGGATGAGTAGTCCTTAACGCGCTTAAGAATGGGAGTTTCAGGGGTACTCATATCGTTGTTGGATTGGGAGCTAGGGGGTGTGAGGTGATTGTCTGAATTTTCTTCAGAAAGGGCCTCATCAAAATTGATAGCTATGCTGGATGGTTCGGGTGTTAAGAGAGATCGTCTTAGCCTACGCATTTCCCTTTCAGGATCTGCATAGGGCAAAACTAGGTCTCTAGCGGAACTACAACTCCTAGTAACTCTAAGGTTAGAGAAATCGTCATTTGCCATGATGGCAGATGGTGAAGGTTACGAACAAAGACACGAAGAAATAAGAGAGACTAAAGAGAACCTAAAAATAAAAATAAAATCTTACTAGAAAGGAATCTAGCAAGTAGACCTAATAAAAAGAAATCCTAACCTAGACAATAACTATTCCCCGGGCTGCGGCGCCAAAAACTTGATATGTGGGAATCGCACCAGGCTTTACCTCTCGAGGGATCTCGAGAAGCTTACAACCCCCACCAGGTAGTGTACCTAATCATTATAGTATAGTATAGTGACAAGTACCGGGGGATTGATCGTTCAACTCAGGAATAGTGTCGCTAGGATTAGAAAGCCTAAAAACTAGGTCTAGAGGTGAGGGATGATTCTTCTTGTATTTTTATATTTTATGAAAGCAATTAAAATCTCGGTTTTTTTAGAAGAGTGGGCGGAATTAGTTGCTAGTCAACTAACCTAATAACTAAGATGTAATCAAAATAAAATATCAGAAATGAAAATAAAGCTAATTAAACTAGTAGTGTGAACAATAATAGGGAGAATTTTGTTTACTTAGGTTTCATTACTCCCTATATATCTTTTATAGGTTGATAGTTTGTTACAATTGCATGGATGACAGGTTATACTCCTTAATACCATTCGTGGGGTGGCGTACGTACTTCCCCAACTCTATAAGCTCCTACTTCACTCCTATGTCGAGCCGGCAAAGAAGCTCCTAACATGGGATCATTAGAATTCGCTCATGCATTAAATACAACCATAATAACCTAGTACGCATTGGTTCATGTTTCTTAAGATGTTCAAGCACATTACCATATAGGAGGTTGGCCAGTTTTCTTAAGCCTAACATCGAAATCATTCATCCGTAACAACTATAAGCAAACAATCAACCCATAATCAACATCTAGGTGTCACTACATCTAAGCAAACACACAAGAGATCTAGCCTAGCATGTTGAATTCAAGACAAGTGTAAGATATATTCAAACAACACATAGACATATTGATTGAATTGAAAGAGTACTTATCTCAATTGAACATGAAAGGTTTTAAAGGGTAAAAACCCTTGAAAGAGCAGTAATATTTGTGCTAGGGTTTCTCCAAAGTTACACCCTACTTCGTCCTCTCTTAATGCATGAAAATTGCAAAACTATATACAGATTTTATAGGGTGAAGGCATCAAGAAGGAATTTCGAACGCCGTCAACTCGCCGCCCATAATGAGATCGGATTTCCTGGATCCAAATTTGACGCCGTCATGTGTAATTTAGTTCTAGGTTGTCACCATATCTTGAACTATGACGGCGAAACATGATGCCGTTACGTTTTCACTGGATCGTCACCACTTCCACCTCTTGTTTTACTCTTGACGCCGTCACATGAAGACTCTTGACGCCGTTAGGTACTGTTCCCAGCAAGGAAAATTAAGACTTTGCCATTTTCTTCACTTTTATGCTCCAAAAACGTCCAAAATGCTTCCTTTTCCAGAATTCACTCCAAAAGTACGTAAAATGACAAAAGGAACGATTTAGGGCAATATTTGATCAAATAAATTCGAATCCGGGCTAAAATGACCCCATAAAAATGGTTCATTTTTTGCCTCATCAAAGAGGCATAGTCATTAGAAATAAGGCAAGGTTAGTAGCACAAGGATACACTCAACAAGAAGGCTTTGACTATGATGAAGTATTTGCACCAGTGGCAAGAATAGAAGCCATTAGATTACTCTTGGCTTATGCTTCATACAAAGATTTTGTGGTGTATCAGATGGATGTAAAAAGTGATTTTCTGTATGGGACCATTACAGAAGAAGTTTATGTGTCTCAACCACCTGGTTTTTAAGACCCTGACTATCCTGACAAAGTTTACAAGGTGAATAGAGCAATCTATGGTTTACATCAAGCTCCCAGAGCTCAGTATGATACCTTGTCAACATATTTGTTAGATTCTGGGTTTAGTAGAGGAAATATTGACAAGACTTTGTTTCTCAAAAGACAAAAGGATGATATTTTACTGGTCCAAATCTTTGTTGATGATATCATCTTTGATTCTTCAAACAGAGCTATGTGTGTTGATTTTGAGAAGCTTATGAAGGATAAATTTGCTATGAGTTCAATGGGAGAACTCACCTTCTTCTTGGGTCTGCAAGTTGTACAGAAGGAAGATGGCATATTTATTAGCCAGGATAAGTATGTCAATGACATTTTGAAGAAGTTTGGATTTGAAGATGCTAAGCCTGCAAAGACAACCACGGAATCCAACAAACCTTTGTTGAAGGATGAAAATGGAAAAGAAGTAGATGTTCACTTGTACAAATCAATGATTGGTTCATTGATGTACCTTATAGCTTCAAGGCCTGATATTATGTTTTCTGTCTGTGCCTGTGCAAGATTCCAAGTATGTCCCAAAGAATCACATCTCAATGCAGTGAAGAGAATTTTTAGGTATCTAAGGCATCAACCCAAATTGGGCCTCTGGTATCCCAAGGATTCACCTTTTGATTTGGTAGCATACTCAGATAGTGACTATGCTAGAGCTTGCCTGGATAGAAAGTCTACAACAGGAGGTTGTCAATTTCTTGGAAACAGATTGGTGTCATGGCAATGCAAGAAACAAACAGTGGTTGCAAATTCTACAACTGAAGCTGAGTATATGGCTGCTTCAAGTTGTTGTGGACAGCTGCTTTGGATGCAAAATCAACTGCTGGATTATGGGTACAATTTCACGAACACCAAAATTCATATTGATAACAACAGCACACTTTGCATAATTAAAAATGTTGTTTTTCATTCTAAAACAAAACATATTGAGATAAGGCATCATTTTATAAGAGATTGATATGAAAAGAAGTTAATTCAAATTGTTAAGATTCATACTGATAACAATGTTGCTGATCTACTCACTAAACACTTTTATGTGGGGAGGTTTCAATTTTTAATTGCAAACATTGGTATGATCAATCTTTGAAAAACTTATCTCCTTATGTTTTTGTAAAGTTTTGTAAAGATACTGTGCTGCTTGTTAAGATTGTTTCTGCTGCTTCTTAAGAAGCATATTGCTAGTTGGAATGTACTCTGTTGCTATATGATTCTACTGCTACATATCTCTAGTACATTTGCAACATATGTTGGTATGTTTTGCGGTGTTTGGCCTAACATTTTGCAGGAAAAGTTATAAGTAATGATTGTTGCTGTCAATTCACAAGAATAAAGTTATTAAAGATAGAAAAGGATCATTTATCATTCATACAAGCCAAAGATTACAAACCAAAGTGTTTCAACCACAAATCACTTCCCAAGAAAACAAAAGATTGCTACATCAACAGATAAAATCAAAAGACAACAATCAACAACTACGTCAATGCCTAGGGCATGGAAGCCTAATTATCACTTTTCTTTCTTTAGGCAGAGGAGGGTTTGACTTTCTTGTTCTGGATGCTGGCCTTGGCCTTGATGATTGTGGTCTTTCAGGAGTAGCAGGAGGATTGTTCTGAGGCTCATCCTCATCTGAAAATGTGCAAAGAAAGGGGGAAACAAGTTTCATTGGAGATGGAGGTCTGATTGGGATCAAGGCTGGGTCTTCTGATGATTCTGATGAAGATGGAAATTTGGGGGGCATAACTTCCTTACCCCTTGATGTGCTTGGTGTCTGATTCAAGTTCAAAAGATCCATGAACACTAGAAGATCATGTTTTCTCTTCCGTGCTTTCTATTTTGTCCTACATCCATTATGGGGAGAACGGAATGGTGGCACATAGGTTAGGAGTGGTGTTTCATCCTCTGATGATGAATCGGAGGCGATGTTGATTATTTCAGGGGTGGATTTCATTTTAATTGTGATTTGATTTGGTTGATTGGTGTTTTGGGAAGCGATTAGGGTTTGCGTGTGCTAAATTAGGGGAAGATTAGTTTCTTTTTATAAGGATCAAGGCGTATAATTGAGGATTTATTGCTGAGGATCGTTTGACTTATTGACCGAGCTTGACTAGTCAACTCTACTGCTGGCCAAATCAATATACAGCTAGTTATTTCACTCTGCTGCTAGTTCTGCTAATATCCTGGTTGTGCTGCTATGGTTGGAAGTGTGAGGGTGGAATGTGTAACTTCTCCAAACAAGTTTAAAACCTAATTGAAATTCACAATTGGTTTTTACGCGCTCCAAATTGAAGTTCTCTCAAACCCTAACACTCTATTACTCTCAAAGTCAAAAATCCCCAATTTCTCAAAACCCTAATTCATGGATTGTACATGTACCTGGGCAAAAAATCACAATAATGTTGCTTTATTGAATGAAGAGTTGGTTCCTGAAGGTTTCACAGATATGGCTAAATTCTTGAATGCCATTTCTCTTATGTATGCATTAACTGTGAATCCTACTATATATGTTTCCTAGATCAAACAGTTTTGGCTTACTGCTAAAGTCAAAACTCGAAATAGGGAAAAATTTATCAAAGCCATGGTAGATGGTCAACAAGTGCGTGTAACTGAATCTTTTATAAGAGAAATTCTTCTCTTAGATGATGAAACAGAGACCACGTGTCTTGCTAACTTTGCCATTTTTGAAGGTTTAGATGATTTGGGATATGAGGGCCAACATACAAATTTTAAATTTCAAAAAGCGCTCCTCTATTCTCAATACAAATTTTTGGTACACAATCTCCTTCATTGTTTGAGTTCTAAAACTTCTAGGTGGCATGAGTTTAGTGCTACCATTGCATCTGCTATGGTATGCCTAAGCAAAGGACATCCATTTAATTTTTCAAATATGATTTTGGAGGGGATTGCAAAAAGCATCAAAGAGTCTAGTTCTTATTTACTTTATCCAAGATTTATACAGCTCTTTGTAGAAAAAAATTTTCCAAAGTAAGAACACATCATGCCATTTATGATTCTCTTAAGTTGGTTCCAAAAATGTTTACTTTCTTGATTAAAAATGGAAAAGGTTTTTCAGGCACACATAAATCTCTTACACCTTATATGGTGCAAATTGTACAAAACATTCAGGGTGAAGAATCAAGAACTCCCACTAATTCCCATCACACACCCAATTTTACTGTATCTGTCACTCAACACAAAATACTCTACACCCGTAGGAAAGCCACGAAGAACACTGAGCTACCTCAGGCTAGTGTTAGTATGTCTGTACCAGATGAGGCTGTCCTAGGTGATGAAGGGGACATGTTGGTAAGGGCTGTCACTACTGCTTCTAGCTTAGCAGCAGAGAAGGACAGTGATAACATAACTAAGACCCAAACCAAGGCAACATCTAGTGAAAAGGGTTCTGATGAATCTAATTCCAATGATGGTAACCCTAGCCAAATGGCAAACACAGGGGGCTCAGATGATCAAACTAGGTTTGATGTTGGTTTTACGTCCAAAGATTCACCTCTCGGACCAGGTAATACAGGTCGAAGTGATGAGGACAGATCAGTGACACATGAATTGATGGATGATACTGTACATAATGACAATGTCAATGATTCACCTCTCGGACCAGGTCACACAGGACGAAGTGATGAGACTAGTATGAAACTTATTCAGAAATTGATGGTTACTTGTACCAATTTAAAGCTTGAATGTGATACATAGGAGGAGAAGGTTCTTGGTCTTTCTACCATTGCTGATGCTCAAGCTAGAAAGATCAAAAGATTGCAAAAGAAGATCAAGAACTTAAGAAAATCAAGATCTTCAACCTCCTTCAAAAGATTAAAGAAAGCGGGCACTTCACATGTTGTTAGTTCACCTAAACACTCTGTTCCTTTGGAAGAGGATGCTTCCAAACAGGGGAGGAATGAGGAGCAGGATGATGTAATGGGTTCAGGGGAGGAAAATTTGATGAAGATTGACAGTGCTCAAGATGTGGATATTGGAATGGTTTCAGGGGTGGTTCCAGTAACTGAAGATATAGAGGTGGAAAGTCCTCAAGATAGGGATGGTTTTGTGATTGCGGATAAGCAAGGTAATAAGGTTGTAATGGAAGAAGTGGCTGCTGCTCAAGAAAAAGTGGTGGAGAAACTCAAGACTTTGGGGCCTGAACAATTAGTAAAGGCAACGGGGTTGATGGGTGAAGCTTTGATGACATTGGGTGATTCTGTGGCTAAAGAAGTGAATATTGTTGTTGTTACTAACAAGACAGATGACTCTGCTACTGCACATAACTCTACTGCTCAGGATTTTGCTGATCCTGCTGCTAGTGAGAAATTCAACTTTGCTGATGCACAAGATTCTACAGCTGGATCTAGTGACAAAGCTGCTGCTGAGGCAATGGTATTGTTAAGTAAGAAGACAACAGAAGTTCTATCTAAATCACCTTCATAACCAACATCACAACAAGTTCAACCACTATCACAACAACCAACATCCACAATCACATCACCATTACCAAGAAGACCTCAAAAAGGAATAGTAATCAGAGAACCTGTTGCTCAACAAAAGAAGATTGTTTCATCATCTTCTACTGATAAAGGAAAGGGCAAGCTGGTTGAAGATTCAAAGCTAATGTATAAGGGGATTGATTACTCTCAGATACCTTTTCATTTTTGGCCTAAAGAACTGCAAATTGAACATGATTCAGCTGTTGCAATTAAAGAACAAGAGCTGATTGATATGGAAGAGCAACAATTGATTCAAGAAGAAAAGGAAAAGGTTGAAAAGAAACTGAAGATTTGAAGAGGTATGAGGAGTGGATTGAGGAAAAGATAAGAATAGATGCTGACATACAACTCTCCAAGTTAGTTAAACTTGAAGAACAAGAAGTTCCAAACTTTGATGTTCAAGCTTGGATGAAAGAGTTCACAGCAAAGAAAAGAAAAGAGGATGTTGCTGCTAGAAGAAAGAAGAAAATTCTCAGGGGTCCAACTCCACTTCAACAAAGAAGAGAGCAAGAAAGATACCTAAAGAATATGAAGGGCTGGAAATTGGTATAGTTGAAACCTAAGTCTGATCAAGAGGTTTTTAATTTGTATCAACAAGCTAGAAAAGAAATGGATACCTTCTATCCTATGGGTTGTGCAGAAGATCTAGAACATTTTGCTCAAATGAACAAGAAGCTGGTACCTGACAAAGTTGTTGAGGCAGAGCATGTACAAGAGACAGAAGCTGAAATTCCTCCTAGTCAAAGGGTTAAAAGAAAAAGTGTTGGTCACAAGACCTTTGCTAGGAAGAAGAATAAGATCTCTAATGATAGCAGTAGTGAGGTGGATAAAGCAGAAGAAGTTGCAAAAGAACAAGAGACAACTCTGGCTGTGTTAGAAGCATCAGAAAAGCCTTTAGCTGAAAAACATCCTATCATCTCATATACTTTCAAGATAAGAGGTGGAAGTGAAGGATATAGGGAATTCATGAGATCAAATCATGAAGTTCAAGGATTTAAGGAAATTTCACAGATATTTGATAAGATGGATAGAGATGATATGATTGCCATATGGGGATTATACAAAGAGAAATATGATGGAAAGAAGATGGATATTGCTCTTGATATTAATCTTGCATTTGAAAGTGTAATGTATCGCATCTTGAAGAATATGTTTGATCCTCATCCTCGTGATAGTGAATGGAATGAAATTGGATGCAGCAAGGTACATAAACGGTTTTTGTATCAATCTTGTAGGGTTCATGAATTAAAAACTGGTGCAGTTACTTTCTTTTTGTTGGTAGAGAAAGACTATCCTAGTCTAAATAAGTGTCCAGAGATACTTAGGCAGATGGTTAGACCTGGATTTCTCAAATGTCAACAATAGCATATGTCTGACAATCAAGCTTATCAATTGATACAGAATGATGAAAAGATCTTGGATCCAACGGTTTGAAGAAGCTTTCAAAGAAATTAGAATATGTAAGTGTTTAGAAGCATCCTACTGGTGTTTAATTGAGCTTTGAAGAAACTTAATTATTTAGAAATAAATATTAAGTTTAGGGGAGGATTGTTGGGTTTTGGATTCTGCTGCTGAAGAGTCAAACTGCTGCTAAGATGAAACTGCTTCTAAGGTTAATGATTCTGCTGCTATACATTCAAAGTGCTGCTGTGTGGAAGTACTGCTCTTGAATCTACTGCTGAAGAGATATGCATGTACATGAGTGGATAATTATAGAATAGATTGTGTGTATATTTTATACGTCTAAAATATTCTTATCTTGTGTAGAAAGGTATTGTAAACCTAGTAGGACTCCTTGGCCTCTAAAATGAGGATCCTAGGGTTAGATTGAGTACGTATTGTTTAGTTTTCGTTTACACTTCAAGGTTGTAAAACCCTAGCATTGTCGAGTGCTCGTATTATTAATATATTGAAGTGTTGATAGTGAATCATTATTCTTCTTAAGTTAAGCTTTAATATTCCGCGTTCTAGCTTAAGTGTTAACTCAAGTCAACTTCTATATAAGATCGTTTGCTCAACTGGGATCAACAACCTCTTTCATATCAGCAACATCTTTGTTCAGGGTTTTTTGAAGTCCCTCAAAATGTTCTTTGAGAAGCTTAAAGAATGGCATAACCTCTGTTAAATAGCATTGTTTTGTTTGTTCAAAGCCCCTTTCCCCTTCAGTAATACCCGTTGGCGTAATTCTCTTTTAACATGTTTTATCAAAATTAGTGAATAATTGACCAAGAACATATACAGCAATTAGAGTATTATTTTGCATGGAGAGAATTAAAGGGATAAGATGCCTGGGTGTATTATTTGGGTAGATCAGCTATCTTAAACATGGTACGGGTTTCACCCACAATTCTTTCTGCTTTCATTTTTTCTAAGTCTATACTCCAAAATACTTGCTCTGGGGTTAACCTTTTTTGAGGGACAAAAAGAGCTAATCAGTTATCTTCAGAGTAATCATATTTGTACCGAATTTTGTTTGCAATGCACAAGGGATCCTTTAATTTTTCAGCCAATTTCTCTCTACTTATAACTTCTATCTCATTGGTCTCATCAAATGACGTTACATTAGGAGGAGCATGACCAGGATTAAGCATAACATTTGCATCATATAATGCAGGTTGGGCATCTCTAACGCTCCTAAGGCAATCAGATTTGGGTTCACCTACATCCTTTTCACTATTTTCATCAAACAACTTTCTATGCTTTTGTATAATTTGATCTGCTTGAATTGTTTGGCCTTATGTGTATAACTTGTTTACAAGCTTGTTCTTTAACGTCTTAAGTCTGAAAAAATCATCTAAGAGTTTTGTTTCTTTATCCTGAAAATCAAGTTTTAGTGTAATTACACTTTTTTGCATCTCCTGTTTTTGTTTAACAGATTGATCAAGGGGATTTTGTAAAGAATATAACTCCTTTTTCAATGTTTCTTCCCTTAAATTACATTCTGTTATGTATGCACGCATATGCCAATCCATTTTTTGTTCACGCTCAGTAAGTTCAAATTTTACACGTTGTTCATACATGGTCACCTGATCCTTAAGGATGTTAAGTCTAATGGTCAGGGTGTCATCAGGGATATAAATAGTGTACTTATGCAAATCACAATCATTACCAACAACAGAAGATGCACTACTTGGTCCAACAGACTCTTCGTTGTGTTTCACATATTGTTCACATGGGAAAACATCGCTATTTCCCATATTAGCAGTATCTGAACCAACAACATTTGTCAGTTGTACTTTGTTGGGAATCTCATGTTTATCGACCATGTCATTCAGTTTGAGTACCTTAGCATATGATACATGTTCTTTTATCGGTCTGATATATGAATCCACATCATGTGTAACAGGCGTCACTGAACTGTTGGTAGAGTCAACCTTCAGAAAATTCACCTTTTTCAAGTTGTTGTTGAAGTTGATCTAAGTGTAGAGTCATTTTGACTTTGAAGGTCTCAACATTTTGACCAAAGAGTGATGCGAATGCACGATTGTAACCTCCCAAGTATCCAGGTTGTGCAAAGAGAACCTTGAGATGTGAATGAAGTAATCGAAAACATTCAATGCAACTATCCTTTGCATTATCGGGCAATTTAATTGGCTAATGAAGTTCATTCTTTTGAGACTTTGAGCACGAAGATTCCATTGCAGCATTATCAGACTCAAATACGTTAATTTGGTGTGAAGGGTTGGAAGTCTTATGTTCGTCGATCATGTCGTACAATTTTAGTATCTCAGGTATGACTGAATCTGTAGAATTTGACATGATCTGGACGTGCACGGGATTTTACACTTCTACGATTTAAACCGAGAAATAGATTCTTTCGCGAGATTTTACAAAATCAAGAAGAAACCGTTATATGATGCTGAGTACTTTGGTGATTGAGTGTGAGATGATAAACTTTGCACGATATAGTAAGTTATCTAAGTCAAGTCTCAACGAGTCAAATCACACCAAGTCAAATCACAATTAGTCAAATTGCAAGAATCAACTCGCAATGTGAGATTGCAATTGAAAAAGTTGCAACAACTTAATTTGCAACAATTCTTAAATCACAGAACTATTCAACTCGCAGCGTATAGTCACCTCACAACAACTTGATCACCTAGCAGTGAGTTATCAACCAGCAGTGTGATTAGGTTCGGTTGATGCAAGTTGCAATGGTGAAATTATGGTCTGAAAACCTAAAACCTTAATAAGTTCACTCCGGAGGTGATTTAAGCCACAAAAATTTCGTTTCACAACTTCATGATAATACCTCATAATATTCAGCCTATTACGGTCGTTTTGACAGGTATTTCGCTGAAAACAGAGTTACGGTTCAAAAGTTATGGCCGTTTGAAGTTTTGACGTAAAAAGTCAACTTTGGTCAAACTGCAATTATGGCAAATCGCTAGGGACACAAATCTCTTGAACCAACTCGCTAGAATCTCAATTGAGCAACTCGCTATCCAGATCAACTCGCTAGACCAAATCGCTACGAAGCAACTAGCTGAAGAAGCAACTCGCTAAAGTCACCAACTCGCTAAAGTCACCAACTCGCTAGAATCACCAACTCGCTAAAGTCACCAACTCGCTAACCCCACTACATGACACGACCGACAACTCGCTGCAACAGTAGGACAAAACAGTCGCTTTCTAGCGATTTGTCCTTTTATCCTAAAATAGTAAATAGGCATCTCGCTACTAATCTGACCAACTCGCTACCAAGAAATCCAGTACGAGAGACAACCCGCTACCAAGAAAAAGGCCACGAATCTCTTCCAAAATTAAATCTATGAATGATACAACCTACCCAAGAGAAAAACTAAGAACCTAGAACACTTATACACATAAAGGTGCACTCAAAACACACAAACTAGCCACAAACAAGATCAAACCAAGGTGTTTTGTATACTTTTCTTCAAACCACAACTAACCAACTAATCCACCCAAGAAATACAAGTATGCCCATTCCCTAGGATGAAACCATGGCTCTGATACCAATTGTAGGATACTCATAATGATAAACACGTATGGTTTTGTTATATGGATCGAATTATAAGATGAAGAAGCTAGAGAGATGAAATAGAAGTAGGGAACCTTGAGAGAAAATATGTAATTTTAGATTGCTAGTGTGTGAAGGTCCAACCCTCTCCCTTGGTGGGAGAGGGGTATTTATAGGTACAAATAATACGCCCCTTAAATGGGCTGTGGAGTGAGCTGACAGTGGGTAAAGACCTGACCCGACTCCACAAGTATTAAATTAACTAATCTACTAACTAACTAAATATTGATATATCTACGAGCTACTTGATGCTTATCTATACTCGAGGTGACCGAGTCTTTTACTTGAATATTTATATTCCTAACAATACTTGTGTTGCAGTTGTTTGTTGGAGACTTGCAGTAGTCTTGCAAAATTGCAAGTTACATTTTGCAGTTGTTTCTTCATATGATCAAAAAAATATTTGACATTGCAAGTCAAAAAAGACTTGAAGTAAAAGAAAATGAGGCAACAAAGCAAGTTATTAATGCAAGAAAAGAAATTATCTGTGTTGTTGATGAAGTTAGTGCCACTAAACAAACTAGTTGTTGTACAAGTTGAGCACATTGTTGCAAACATTGAAATATGGTCAACATGCTAATCTGTGACGGTAAGATTTACATTTTTGTAAAATTATGTGAATCACTATATGAGATACAACCTTCAACCTTGTATTTTAAAGACTGAAGAAATGAAATCTTAATATGGTATTCATTGTAGTAATCTTGTGTTGAATAAGAAAATAAGTAAAAGTGATTTACAATTTCGATCAACTTATTTTACATGAGTTGATGGATGAAGTGAGTACCACAAATTTAACTTCTTGTTGCATAGTGAGTACCACAAAATTACATGGGTACCCTTATTTAGCTAGGGTCCAAGGTGATTTTTTTTTTTCATTTTTCCTTAATTTTTTTTTTTTCATTTTACTGTAGAACTACTGTTCATTTGCTTATTTGTGCTTATTTTATGCTTATTATACTTATTGTGGTTAGTCTTCAGTGTTAGATAACTTATTTTAAAGTTTGATAATCATTTGTGCTAAGTTAAGTTATTCACTGTTTTAAGTTTAGCTAAAATTGCTTATTAGTATAGCTTATTCATACTGCTTATTTGGTCTTTGTTATTGCTTCTCAGTAGGGTTTTAAACTTAGCTAACAACTTTTGTTCAAAAAACTCTAGTTCAAATTCACCTTTCATTTGAAAAAGCCAAGTTAGACACCATAAGGAGGTGTTTGGGACAACCCCCTTTTTCACACAAAACGCATTTGTGATTTACCAATTGAGTTGTAGTAGCTGTATTTAACTCTATTTAGATGGTTTGAACCAAAAAATTACACTTTACAAAGTTTCTAGTAGTTAAGTAAAGTTTTTCATTTTCTTTTTTAAGTTAACTGTTATAAAAAAGAGTTTAGGATAAATTGATTTTTAAGTTACTATGGTTATTGTTCTTTCTTGATTTTGGTTTAACTTAGCATATTGTATCAACATTGCTTCTGCTCTTTGACTTTCCAAGTCAAAACAACAAGAAAACAAGCCAATTTGCAAGCTGACCCATCATTGAAACCTTCACATCAGCAATTTTGTTTTTTAATTTTCATTTTCTCAATTTTTAACCAAATCCGATGAAATTTTTGGATAATGTACTCTGATAGCTTGTTTAATTAGTGATATTTTTTTTTAATTTTTATTTTTTTTATAGGTCTTAAGCCCCTTTTTAGGGCTGGAAAAGTCAAAATTCCAAAAAAGTGTCAAAAAACCATTTTGTTTCTGAATTTTAAATAATGGAGTACTTGTCCAAATGATTTGAAACTTGGGGATTAGGGAGTTTGGTTTCTTATCTAATTGCCCGTATTTTTTGTAATTTTCTTTCATAGCTTTTTGACAGCTCAAACATACCCCTTTGGTGCTGATTCTGTCACAATGTGCAAACCAGAAGTAGTTTTTGATTTTTAATTTCTTCATTTTAAGCTCTTTTTCCCTGAAATTTGGTATGCAAGTTAATGGGTTGGTAATCTAGTTGCTTATATTTCTTTTGAATTTTTTAGATTTTTTTAGCAGCTTTTCTGTCCATTTTCCCCATGTTACAACTTGTGATTCTTTCATATTTATACTCCACACAACAAATATGCATACGTGAAAACAACTCCGGGTTATTCGACGTGGTCTTACACCAGCATCATGCATACGCGAAAAAAACTCCAAACCTTCCCTATACTCCCCACAACAATCATAACAATCAATAACCGTATTCCACGCAACCAAGTCCGGTTCAAGCATTTCATCAAACAACTTACGTGCTACCCGAACCTCTTTCACCATTCCATATATATGAACCAATGTTTTCCTCACATGTACATGCCACTCAAACTCATATTTCACCACACAACAATGTACTTGTCTCCCTAACAAAACAGACCCGTTTGATGATAAGAATGGAGTTCCGTGTTAAATTTAACCATATGATAGTTATAAATGTTCTTGGACTATTATGCCCTTGAAAATATAACAAAAAATGAGCGTTGACCTCACCATTTCTGGTCAAGGGATGCAATCGGCCTCAAAACCTTGAGGTTTGGACACCCCACGACGATTTTCAAAACTTAAGGTGCATGGTTATGTTTTATGGAAAGTTTAGGGACCAACGGTGTATTTTTATCTAAAGATAATGACATGCTCGTCATAACGGTATTTTTATCTAAAGATTACCGGTTCATGAGATATTTAAATTAAAAAAATTTTGTAGTTGAATTTTTAATTTATATATTAATTAATTTCCCCTTTTTTTTTCTTAACAAAAAAATAAGTGATTGGGATTTATCCTTTAGTATGTTACAAACTTTTGATATGTAAAATAACTCTCCTCTAAAAATATTTGCAGATGTTATTTCTTGCTTCTTGTATCCCTAACCTTAATTTTCTAAATTTGCTCTTTCATCGTTTTTCTTTTTTATAATATCTTGATGTAGCATGAAGTGTGATAAATACAGATTGAATATGTTGATTCACACGAATACCATGAAATATTCTTCTATCTATCGTTGATTTAACGAATACCGATAATCAGGATGATTTCCAATTCAAGTGGCGAAATGAAAGAAAATTGAAATTTCATTTATTCACGATCTGATAGGCCAAGATCACAATACAACTATTAAATACTCTTTAGAAATTCGAATTGCGCATAAAAGACAAACGGGCCGAGCACTAGCCCACAAACAAAGCCCAACAAATTAGGAAAAATTATAAAAATGAAAATAAGTTATAAAATATAGCGATTTGGGGCCGGAAAGTTCCATAAACCGCCATAGGCTGTTCACCACGATGTTCTCTTTGTTGCAAGCTTTGGATTGACTAGTCACGGTCCTGAAACGGAGCACCGTAGCCCAAGTTATGCTAATTTTGTGAAGCCTCTTTTCTCATACGATCTTAGGCTTTTGAAAACAAAAAGACCCGTTCCTTTACGCTTGGGCCTCCATCATATCTATTGCTATTTCTTCTTTCATCGGTTTAACAAAATCAACTTTCCCAATTTTCTTTAGTACTACATCCGTCCTATAATAAGTGTCCACTTTAAAAATGCACAAAATTTTAAGAGATTCCACTAACTAAATTCTCCACCAATCAATTATGATTTTTACCCACTAAACTCTCATCTTATTGGTTGAAAAGTACAAATGAACACTTAATTTGAAACATCCAATGATTCTATTATAGACACTTAATATGAGACGGAGGTTAGCAAATCTGCTTGTTATCAGTTTCTTCATTACTAATTAGCTTTAGCTCTCAGCATTTTATGCTACAATATCTAGATTGTGCGATTTCACTTCTTTGAGGAAGCTCAAAATGATGGATTAAGTTAATTGGAGCTCAATTGAAGGCTTTTATTTAGTTCACTAAATTTTACTCCGTATAAAACTACTTATGAATAGCTGATAGATAAAATTTCATTATGTTTTCAATATCTATGTAGGTCCGCCTTTATGTACTTAAAGTCCTTAAGCTTGCTTCATTAATTCAGAGATTATTTTATGAAACCACGTTATTAATATATTTTTTTTATGAAACCACGTTCTTAATATAATCACCTTTAAAACCACGTTCTTAATAGGCTACCCACAGTAAGGGGATTCAATCCCCTTACTTTTCCCTGCCACGTCAGCTTTCTCTCTCCAACGACCTGCAGGCGATTCAGTGCCCCAGTAAGGACGACCTAGTTCAGTTTTTTTTTTTTTTTTTTTTTTTTTTTTTTTTTTTTTTTTTTTTTTAATCCAACCAACAAACATAGAAAGACATTCGATCTCATGCTCGACCGTTTGGTTGCTTTGTTGTTGCTCGACCGAATACCCACATCAATGATGATCGACAGAAATCGATCGACAATGTCGATCGTATATGCTTACTGTCACTAGCCATATATACTCCGTGCAATATAATTTTAAAAGGGATAATACTAAAATTATCCTAGTTGTACAAGGCTTAGGATTTTTTGGACAAAATTTTTTGCTTTTTCTTTTCTAGACCAGTTGCCCGGAACAACTTGAATTAGCAACCATTTGTCACCGTTTGTAGTATACCAGTTGCTCAAAAAATACACCAATTGTCCAAAAAGTACACACGTTGCCATACTTTGTAATTTGTAAAGTCACACTTGTCACTTGCAGATTTTAGTTGCCCTAAAAATACTGATTGCCATAGTCTAGAAAAGCAAAAGCAAAAGATTTTGTCCAGAAAAGCTCAAGCCTTGGGCAACTGAAGTAATTTTGGTATTATCCCTTTTTAAAAACAAGTTGAGTAAAAAGGAAAAAGAGAGAAAGTGATTTTTTTTTTTTTTTTTTTTTTTTTTTTTTTTTTTTTTTTAAATGAAAGCGAAAATAAATGGTTGAAAATGAGGGGATTTTGCTTTCAAATTTTTCCTGCCAAATTAAAATGTGTGGGTAGAATTACTTCTTACCATTCTTATTTTAATTATTCTTCATGTGAGAAATCTAATTTTTATGAAAACGAGAGAACTAATCGTATCCACTCATTTTATCCTCCTTTAACTTTGATCTAATGGCTAATATTAGCTAACTAAGTTTTTTTTGAAAATTTTCAAAAAATTTTGGAAAATTTTTTTGAAAAATTTTCAAAAAATTTTTGAAAATTTTTTTGAAAAATTTTCAAATTTTTTTTCACATGTGACGAAAAAAAAATTCACATGTGACAGAAATTAAAAAAAAAAAATTTTTTTTGCGAATTTTTTTTTCACATGTGACGAAATTTTTTTTGTCACATGTGACGGAATTTTTTTTTCACAGGTGACGAAAAAAAATTTTCACATGCGATGAAAATTTTTTTTTCACATGTAACGAAATTTTTTTTTACACGTGACAAAAAAAATTTGTTGAAATTTTTCAAATTTTTTTCACATGTGACGAAAGAAATTTTTCAGAAAACAAAATTTCAGAAAAAACTTTTTCGAAAAAAATTCGGAAAAAAATTTTACGAAAAAAAAATTTCGAAAAAAAAGTTTTTCAAAAAAAAAAATTCGAAAAAAAATTCGAAATTTGTTTTATTAGCCGTTAGATCAAAGTTAAAGGAGTGTAAAATGAGTAGCTACGATTGCTTCTCACGTTTTCACAAAATTTAAGCTTCTTATTTGAACGCTTCAATATATATATATATATATATATATATATATATATATATATATATATATATATATATATATATATATGGATTTTCTTGCGAGAACCACCTAAAAACATACATGCACACCCTTTAAAATCAAAAAATTACATGCACATAATTAATAATCGTAAGTATCCACCTATTTTCTTTAATATCATCATTAACTTTTCCTCTTCTTTCATAAAATCCTTATACATGGCCGCAATATAGTCATTGCACGCCTTATAAGAACATGCATGCACACCTTCAAAGAAATTTTTTATATATCCAATTTCTCATCAAATTCGTTAGAATAACTATGTTTTGTTAAAAAACATATATGTTCTTTTTATGACATACGTGGAAAAATACAATTATTGAAGGCGTGCATGTATGTTTTTTGTGGTTCTTGCAGTTCTCGCAGATAAGGTGGTTCTCGTAAAAAAGTCTCACTATATATATATATATATATATATATATATATATATATATATATATATATATATATATATATATATATATATATATATACCACCCTTTTGTTCATCACACATGCCCAATTGATTAAGAAACTATCCGTTCACAAACCAATTGAAACGAAAAATCGATTTGACTCGTATCAAGATAACAATTGAAAATGCAAAAGTACAAATCACGTACATTACTAATATTGATTGAGATCCTTCTGTGATGTTAAACTATCGATGTTCACATACAATTTACAGTATTTTAATTATTTGTATATGCAATAGATACCAGCTTCATTCTCAATATATTATAAGATGTACAGTATCTATCAACAAAAGTAGATCCCTATTCACAAAATTCACGTTTTCTATGGTTTGATTTAATAGTATTAAAGCTCGTTAGACAAAATGTGAATTACAATGACCTTATAAAGTTGTCTCACTAAGCAGAGTGTGTATGAGAAAGTGACTATAATAAAAAATATATCTTCCAATAGTTACTAAACAGTCGAGGTATGTCCATAAAGACTGGCCATAATTTTAAAAATATATAAAAATCTCTTTTACCATTTTATAGACAATAATATATATTAGAATGGAATTATACCCGGTTTCCATTGATGACATATTCATGCTTTGTAACATCTCTGTTTCAACAACCCTGCACCATGGGACATCATGATAATAGCCCTTTGTAAACATCTAATAAGATAAAAAGGGATGGAAAGTCACCTGATCACATATGATAAAAGTTCGAAGGTGAAGGTTAAATCCCACCTTTATAAACTCACATGCACTACAAATTCAATAACAAATGTGTAAAAAAAGCATAAAACAACAATAAAAATAGTTGATCAATTACGTCATTTAGCACTTCCCTTATTCCCTGCTGGTACATAATATAAACATGAAGCCCCCGATAGATGATATCATATCAAATTTCAGGATAAACAAATGAACTTGAAGTAGTAGTAAAAAAAGCAATTTTGGTTACATTATTGTATGCTCAAAAATTTCTAGTGAACACAGTTATCATATATTGTAAGATGAAAGGTTAAAAAACAGGTTATACAAAACAAAATTATAAAATAAAAAAACTCAAAAAGATCGAATTTGGGCAAACTCCATTTCCTAAACCTTGAATATATCAGAATTTGAGCAAACCTCAATATAAAAAACACAAAAAGCTCCAACTTTGATTAAGCACCATTACCTAAAACACAAAAAAGATCTATAAAAGCTAAGAAATTTTTATCTGTGTAAGCCTCTTTTAAGCATTCTTGACTCTACATCAGTGCACCCCTCTTTAACCCCAAAAAAACACATAAAAATCACTGCTTTAATTACCATTTACCACCATTTTTCAAACTTGATTGGCATAGTATGTGTTATTCCACCTCTTGACCCATCACACACATCTGCAAATTAATAAACAAAAGAAATTCAGCCATACTCTCAAAATGAATTATTACAGTTTCAATATGTCAAAAACACTCATAACAAAGGGCTGCTACCACTCTATGTTCGTTAAAGGCCATCTAGTTCTTTATGTTGTCTCCGAATATCTTGAAAGAAAATACCTAATGTTCAGTAAAGCCAGCACACTAAGTGTAACCGTAACAGCTAGAAGCAGGATCAGATATAAGAAGAATGATATTTGAACTAAAAGTATTAACTTAAAATGATAGAATCAAAGACACCAAGAAAAATTCTACCTTTGACAAATTCTACCTTGCGACATCAAATGCAACATTTCCTGCGTAAACAGCTTAATAGCACATCCGGTAGCAAGATTGATGAGTGTGTAAATACTCATCATTTTTACCAATTCTGAACTGCCAAAACATCCAAAAACACTCAATAATGAATCAAAATAGTGAAAATATCCCAGGAAAGTGTTTTACATGTCTCAAATGCAAAAATACCAAAAACAGATGAAAAACGCACAAAGTTTGCATAATTGGCAGTTTCAGTCCCCCAACTTTCAAAAGTTGTCAAATCTAGTCCCTGGTCATTCTAAAAACTTGAAAAAGTCACCAAAGGCCCTTATAAATCAAAAAATTACATGATTAGTCCTTTGGTGAAAAGTTTCACAAAATGTCAAGTTTAGTCCCTGAACTTTGAAAATTGTCAAAAATGGTCCCTGGGATATGGAAAACTTTGAGAAAAACAAATTTTGTCCTTGCACTAATCTCTTATGGCAGGTTTGGTCCCTTGGTAGAAAGTTTGGTGAAATTACAAGGCAGGTCCCTGAAGTTTGGGGAATTGGCAGATTTAGTCCCTGGGGTTTTAAAAGTGAAAAATTCAAAATAAAACCTTATACTATTCATCATTGGCATATTACACCCTTGTAAACAAATTAAGAAAATGCCAAGTCTACACCCTCAACTTTCCTAAAATTACAAAAATGGTCCTTGTAAAAATAAGCTAAATCCGGATCCTAAAATAACTAAACCTATACCAAAACCAATCCACTAAGTCCAATCCAATACCTTATTCTACTTGGGCCCAAAGAAATTACCCAGTCCACCTCCTGAGCCCACCCAATCCCCTAAACCGTTTTAAATAACCAAACGGTCAACCCTCAGTTGACCCGTCCCCTTTCCCTCCTCAACACCACCACTTGCAGCCTCCCCTCTCCTCCAATCACAAGCCAAAGCCCCCACAATCATTACCTTCCCACCTCCCTACACCTACCCAAGCCACCCACAATAAATGCCCCTTCACCCTTACACGTTATCAGAGGCAATTTGAAGAAACACATTTTGGCGCCAAAAATACGTGTCAACACAAGAGTGGACCAAAATTAGCAAAAGATGGTGGGATTTGATCAGAGAGCAGAGGGTAACCCTAATGGATGCTTATAAATAGAAGAGAGTGCAAGAAGAAGAAAGTAGTAGTTAATTTTAGTTTTATGTATGTCGTTTAATTTCAATTCTCAATTCTAGGGTACACCCAAGCTCTTAAGCAGTGGTAACCTTTTTTTTATTGTATTGTAACTTGCTTTCAGTTATTAATTTCAAGCTTCCTTTATTATTACATCTTATGCAATTTTACTTATATTTCAATTTCTCATATTGTTCAGTTGTTGTTTTTAGCATTATGTGTTGGACTCTTAGATACATATAAGCTCATAAATAGCTTATTGAAGCTATTAGTAATAACTTAAAACAGTTTAGAAATAAAAAAATTCAAAATACAAAAAAAAGTCAACTAAAGTCAAAATTCAGTGTTCTTGGAATTCATTGCTGGAGCAGGGTTGAATTTGGATGTCCCTGGGTTAGAGAACCTGTGGAGGTTCATTAGGAATGGTTCTCAGTTCTTGGTTCTTGGCATAAGCTGGAAAGCACCTTGTAAGCTTTTTGAAAACTCATTTCTTTAATTTATTGTAGCATTGCTTGTTTAGTTACTTAATTAGCTTTTCTGTGATCATTTAGTAGTAAGTAATGATAATCTAGCATAATATTAGTATCTTGTTAATTGGAAATCATAGTTACTTAAAGCTACTCAATTTGGCAGTCAAAAGAGTCTAAGTAGTGATCTTTGGTAATTGTGGTTGTAGTGTGTGTTTAAGTGTTCACTTGTACTTAAATCATCATAATAAGCTTTTGTGGATCAGATTTATAAGCCCTAGTCACCATCTGCCTTGAAAATCACCAAACAGTCCATATTAAGGGGTGTTTGGATTAGTTTAGTTGACTAGGTTATTGTGAATCTCAGAAGGTGATCATACTTGAAATAGTTTTCCTTAGTTACAATTTGGTAATATAGAGCATAAATACTAGTTTTGTTTCACAAAAAAGTCAAAAACTTGGTTAATCATCTCTCACAGTTAACTGTGATAGATTGTAGGTTCATAATCCCATCATTTAGCTTATAAGTCACAACTCTAGCTTAATTTAGGTTAAACATAGCTTATAGTAACTTACTAAGTCAGTATTAGTGGTTAGAATCTCACATAAGTCAAAGTACCTAGTTCATACAAAAAGTCAAAAGTTGCCTTCTCAGATTTTTACCAAATTTCCAACTTTAATTGTGAACTGTGTAATGGAATTTAAGGTTTGAAACCTTGTGTGATTAAAGTCTACCAGCTTATCTTTGTTCCCTAATTTTTGCTTGAATTGTTGGGAAGCTTAAGTGGGTCCCACAGACCATCAAAGTGACCTGCAGGGCAAGGTTGTGCCCTGCTCACCCAGTCACCCAGTCACCACCATCACTTTGGTGGTGTTTTGTGACCACCTCAGTGGACCCCAGACCCCATAGATAGGTTTTTACATTCCCCCTCCTACCAGAGTCTCACCTTTGACCATTTGTTTGACCCTTAGCCTAGTGGACCCCACCTGAAAGTGCTCACCAAGTTTGTCCCAGTTCTGACCCATAAGTGCAAAGTGAAAAGTGCTTATTTCATCTTTACAGCTTATTAGTGATCTAGTGTTTGTGTTTATTGCTTATTTGTGTTTGTTAAACTTGCTGAGACCCTTTTTTACCACTGTGGACCCCAACTTAGGCCATTTGACCCAAATTGACCACACAGTCAACATAAGTCAACTGTGTAGCCAAGGGGGAGGTGCTTATAGCTTATTTATAAGCTAACTTGGAAAGTGTCTTTACAAAAGTTTGTCATTTTAAGGTATAAAGTAGTTCTGAAAAAGAAAAATCCAAAAAAAACAAAGTTAAAGTAAGTGATAGTTTCTATTTAATTCAAGTTAATTTTAATTTTCATTTTTATAATTTAATTAAGTCACTAGTGTTTTTATATTTTTATTAAATACCTCATATAGTAAAGTAATTTTGATAATTTTTTCAGATTTTTATTTTGTCATTTAGTGTTAATTAGATTTAATTTTAATTTTCTTTATTATTAATTAATATTAAGTATTAAATAGTTTATTTAGTTTTTATAAGGTTAAATCTAGTTTTTATAATTTTCCTAGTTCTAATATAGTATAATAAGTTTTTAGAAAATAAAATTTGATATTCTACTATTCATTTTTTATTTTTCTTATTTTATTTGTTTAAAATAGACTTAAGTAATTAATAGGTAAATAATTAGTTGTTTAATCTTAAAACATAATTTTTAGAGTTTTTATAATTTTGTAGGATTCCAGTGATGGTTAAGTAATTTTATAAATTTTATCTTAATTTTCTAAGTTAATTTAGTATTAATATAAATTAAAAGTAGTTTAATTAGTTTAATTAAGTTAAATAGTTTTTAATTAATAACAAAACCACAAAAAGACAAAAATATTATTTTTAATTTTTTATACTTTCTTCAAGTTCTAATTTAGGTTTAGAAAATATTTTTGTTAATTTTTAGTTTAATTTAAATCATTTGTCATTTTTAGTTTATTTAAATTAGGTTTTAATTTAGATTTTAAATAGTTTAATTAATTAAATAGTAGTTTAATATTATTTTAATCACTTTTATAATTTCTTTTTCATTTTTAATTTTAAGTTTTGAAAAGTGTCAAAAGCACCCCCTGTAGTTTGATAATTACCAAAAACCCACTTTTTCAGTCCGATACGTGATCTTAATTGTGAATTTTTGCATATATCTGGTATCTGATTTTTGTGAATATTATATCTGTTTACCAATACCAAAATAACAGTAGCAAAATCAATTCCATATCATCTGGGCTACTGTCCTCAGTCCCACTCACTCATAAACGATTTCCAAAGCACCATTTCAATCTCGTCGGGACTTTAACGACCCGGGAAAACACTACACTATCACCGGAGTATTGATTCTAGGCTATCTTTGACTTGTTGACCTTGGTCAATAATAATCTGACGGTTCGGGCTCAATCAAAGATCACAGCTTGATCCTTCGCTCATCACAACTGTAAAGCAATTCAACAAATGTAAAGAAAATTTTCCAAAAAACACGTTAATATGTTAAACACAAAAGTTGGAAAAAGAAAATAAATTGATGATATAAACACGTTAATATATTTAACATAAAGCATTAACAACAATAAAAGAAAATAAATTAAAATGACTAAGGATATAAACTATAAGGGATCATCAGATTTACGTTAAAGCATCCAAAATTGGGTTTCAATTTTCCAGCAAAGACTTTTGGAGCGGTCAACTTCCCAATTCCATTTGTTCCGATTAAGCCAAGAACTTGCCCAGGCCTTGGGACAGGCAACGTGCCATGAAGTATCTCAATTTAGTGCTCAATTTGAGACACAATATAGGTGGCAAAATGGGGACTGGTTGGATAACGGGTCAAGAATAACTGTGTGGAGTGAAAACAGGTTGGGTTGACCCGAAACATTTTTTATACAAAATTCTATATTTTTGTGAAAAGTTGTATTCCGAAATAGTGTTTGTGAAAAGTTCTATACCAGTTTGACCCAATTTGTGCTCTAGTGCTTGTGCTATTTCATCAGCCATCCAGCATTGGCGTGCTTCGACAATGCTGCCAAATTTCTGGATTGACGATAACCATTTATTCCTTGAAGAAGATCGTCTTCTTCATCTGTATATGAGATGATATGCCAAAAATAATATTCCATCAGTAACTAATCCTCGACAAAATCAAAATAATTCACATTTAGATTCAACAAATACATGTTCAAACTTGATTAAAGAATTAGCATGACAAACAACCCATGAAGCGTTTGATTCTGGGCCATTTTCAAAATTACCATCTGCTAGATTTCATTACTATTGTATTATTTTATTTTGCTACGTGTGGGTGACAAGGTTACAAATATCCATGAACTATTGTTATTTTAAATCTATAAGTAAAATAATTTGTTTAGTTGCTTTGAATGAGACAGCCTTTTGATGTTTATATATGACCCGAGCCAAAAGTATAAACATCACATATTTTATCTGAACCACTCAAAAAACAAACAAAACCTCCGCACTAAGTATTGAGACATAATCTTCTTTCTAATCTGTTTGAAATCATTGGCGAAGCTTGAACAATATTATTAGAAGAGCCGAAGTATAAATTTATGAAACATGAGAGGCGCAAAATGATGAGATTATATCAAATAAAAAATGATATAGAATTATGCTTGTTTAACTGGTCTCGTACACATCTTCTTGGCCCTCCACCAAATGGTTAGACGAGATATCTGATACAACCTGATATGAGTAGCATGAACCCATTAATAGATGGTCGTTAAAAAAAATCTTAAAAAAATATTAGATTTAAGGGGAACAGGTCAAACAGGAAAAATGGGTACCCACAATCTATATTTAATGCACACAAGTGAACACCTTAACGTAACATCTTAAATGACTTTATAAGGCTAAGAAGTTTAGCTATATCTAAATACTCAAAAGTTCCTATCACCTTATAATCTATATCCAAATACTTTCTCCCGCACATTTTGTAGAGTCTCTATGCAACACTATGCCATGGTCCAATGGTTCCACCACAACATCACACGTTGGGCATAGAAGATCTGGTCTTAAGGGGTGTTTGGATATGCCCTTAAACCCATGTCTATATTCAAGCCTATCGCCTTATAATTATATAGGTCAATTGCCAATGAATTAGCTTAGGGCTAAAGCAAGTATCTGTAGTCATAGCACTTTCTTCCACAATTATTGGTTTAAGGCAATAGCTATTATGAGAGATGAAGAAAAGTACATGGGGAGGATCAATTTCCAATGAATGAGGTTCTTTTTCTTTAGTTGTAGCTGCCACGGTGTTTCGTCTACGAAGAGTGAATCCATTACCTTCCTAAATATAATAAGATCAAGAGATGTTATTATTTAAATAATCGAAATCTGAAAAATAATAGTCATAAGATCAAGAGATGTCCCATGATATATTGGTACAACGACCCAAAAGACGCATATAACAGTAACTTAAGATATTGTTTTTATAAACCAACCCACCCAAACAGTTGAGTAGTTTATAAAAACCATATGAGATGTGCAATCCCAAACACCCCAAAACATCAAAATAATACTAAAAGCAACTATCTTTCTTACCCGGTTTTGACCCACGCCCTACTGTTATGACCCAGAACCGGAATCATCCTAATAGGACTCAAAATAACCACATAAAAGTGATTATTTGGCAGCAAAATAAGCAGATAAAAAGAATCCAAACAATAATAAAGGTTATTGTTTGCTGATAATTTATTGTTTGTTGGTGATATTGTTAATTTATGGTATATGCATAGATGAAAAAAAAAAAGATATGTAATTGTATTCTTTCCTATTTACCTCAACTCCATCTACCAAATAAACACACAGCTATTTTTACGGCATTGGATCCTCAATATAAAATGCATATACAATTCATCCGTATTTATACCAAAAACATAGCATAAAGCGCTTATGAAATCACAGAGGTACAATATGTTCATATTACAAAGGGTATGGAGTAAGTTTATGTAAGCAGCTAATCAGATTATTCCATTAGTAAAATGCAATAATAAGCTATTTTGTGTGTTTCCTGTCTAGGCAAAGCCGAACAACTTAAGCTTATTACTTTATTAGCATATATAATCTATTTTCAGTAACCTCATTCACACCAGTTTCTTAGCTTTTTTTATGAGTTCTTATGTATAACTACACCTTTACCCTGTTATGTAGCTACGAAATATCACCTACGCTTACATGTTACAAAATAAATCATTAGCAAGTAAAGGAAAGTGAAATGGTGGCAAATTTAACATTTTGATCAAGTCAGATCTTAAATTTAATCAAGTAATATCTTGAATTTTGATATAAAGCGGTCCAAATACTCAGAAGAAGCCATTTTTGTCAAAGCTTAATTTCCCAAATTCATATTATCATACTATATGCACAATTATATTGCAATAGTTGAATCTTTTAAATAAGTAGTACTACTGGAAACAGGGAAACAAATTTTTTTATTGAAGATTTCAAAATATAGTATGTTTAGCAACGTTACTAATAAAAGTTTGTTTGTTTGACATTATCTATCATAACAGTTCTACACTTCTAATAAAACCTTAAATAAATAATGATGATTTATTCTAGATAAAAATATGGCCGACATGCAAAAGGTGAGTAAGTTTACTCTATCGATACAACACATGAACACCTTCTTTCCATTTTTTCTCATCAGCAAGGACACTAATAATATTTCCAAGTGCAAGAAGACCCTTGTTAATATACTTCGGTTAATCTTATTACTGTTGTTTCTGTTTCTTGGAATAATCCCTGGGTCCAAAAAGTAAACGTTGATGAAAACATCACAGGTGAGGTTATGTACCTATGTTCATGTCCAAAAAGTAATAAGATCTATAAATAAGCTTGTCCAAACACTCCTAAATATGGAGCCAAAAAAATCCATGTTTATATAAATAATGTTTAAAAACGTTATTAATATTTCTCAATAACTCTATGTTTTGATAATCACAAAATGTAAACTAAACTAAGTCAAGATTATGACGTAAACAAGTATTTAGTAACAAATATTTACTTCTACAACTAATATCACTTAAGGTATGCATAAACTTAGCATCTTATGCATTGCATGATCAAAGGAAGCCTTTTCTTAACACATAATATTTTATAAAATGACATTAACATTTTGTATATATTAGTAAATCATTTTTGGTATTGTTTTATTAAACTACAAAGATATGATTTTAAAATTCCAACCAAAAAGGGCAAGTTTGATCCAGAAAAACCTTCCCCACTAATGGACAAGAAAATCCAACGTTCTGGAGGGGCGGCCCCCTTAATTCATAAGGCGGCCCCCTTAATTATTAAGGGGACCGGCCCCTAATTAAGGGGACCGGCCATGCTCCAGAACAGTAAATCTTTCCCTTTTAAATACTGGTTCATTCCACATAATTTTCTCACCTTTTTGCACTCAAAACCTTCTGATCTAATCTCCATTTCTATCTCAAAAATCCTTTGATCATATCATTCATAAGTCTTTGTTTCTAAGTGATCCAAAGCTTCATCCACTCAAGTGCAAAAAGAAGAACACTCCTCTACATCCATTAAATTGTAGTAGTGTTGTGATTAGTTAGTTTCATCTTGTAGTAGTGCTAGATACTTGTAAAGTGTTGTGTGAATTTGTTGATTATAGATACTAGGTGTGTTGTAAAGTAGTGTAGTTATTATGATTTAGTTGTGCATAGAAGAAGGTGTGAAGTAGACAAGAAGAAAAGGTGTGAAGCTATCTTGAAGAAGTTGTGAAGGTGTGAAGAAGGAGTGAAGTCTTGAAGAAGTTGTGTGATTGGTTCTAGCTATGATTAGAACTCGACATTTAGCTTAGTTTCGTTAATAGGTGTAAGCCAAGGTGTGTAAGGTTTCACCGCCATAAGGAGTTTGTTGACATAGTGAAGAAAACTCTCGAGTGTGGTACTCGGTGAGTGGATTAGGGCAAGGAAGGTGTCCTTGTAGCCGAACCACTATAAATTCGCGTGTTGTGGTTTGATCTTTCTAACTCTATCTTTTCTTCATTCTATTTCAATACTTTCATTATTAGATTAGTATTGCTTGTATTTGTTGATACTTGAATTCACGTAAGATCGAATCGAAAGTTTTTATAAGTTACAAAAGATTTTGAAAATAAATTTAAAAAGGACGTAAAACTATTCAACCCCCCTTCTAGTTTTCCACAATTGGTATTAGTAGCCACGTCTAACAAGATTTTTAAAATATATTGTATTTTAAAATTTGTAACGATCTATGGAATCTGAAAAATACTTAGAAGGGCAATCTATGCAAAGACCACCACTATTTGAAAGTGATGGATTTTTATATTAGAAAAATCGATTTGAAACTTATGTGAAATCAAAAGATCTAGATATTTGGCATGTTATTACTAATGGTGATTTCTTACCTATTCAAAATAACCCCGAAACAAAGAAAGATGAAATCGTACCTTTTGAAAAACAAAATGATGATTTAAAAAGAAAACTTGCTAAAAATAATGAAGCAAAAATGGTTATTTATAATGCGCTACCACGTAAAGAGTACGAAAGGATCTTTATGTGTGAAACCGCAAAAGAAATTTGGAACTCTTTGTTAATAACTCACCAAGGTAATAGTCAAGTCGAAGATAATAAAATAGATCTACTTGTTCAACAATATGAGCAATTCACGATTCCGGAAGAGGAATCAATTGATAATGCTTTCGCTAGATTTAACACTATCATCACAAGTTTAAAAGCACTTGATGAGAATTTTTCTAGTAAGAATTTTCTTAGAAAGTTTCTTAGGGCCCTTCACCCAAAATGACGAGCTAAAGTGACGGCTATTGAAGAATCAAAGAATTTGTCAACATTGCAACTTGATGAATTAATTGGAAATTTGAAAGTCTACAAAGCAATTATAAAGAAGGACTCCGAAATGGTCAAAGGAAAACGAGAGCAAAGCAAGTCAATCGCCTTGAAAGCTAGAAAGGAATCTAGTAACGAAGATACCTCATCTTCCGAAAGTGATGACGAAGAATACGCCATGGCCGTAAGAGATTTCAATAAATTCTTCAAAAGGCGAGGAAGATTCGTTAGGCAACTACACGATGAAAGGAGAGCATCTCAAAAGAATAAAGATGACAAGTATAGCAAGAATGAGAGAAAGTGTTTCAAATGTGGTGATCCAAATAATCTCATTGGAAAATGTCCAATGATGTCAAGAGATCAAAATCAAAGAGCATTTGTTGGAGGAGCTTGGAGTGATAGTGATGAGGAGGAGAAAGAAACGACAAAAGAAGAGAAGTGTCTTATGGCAAAAAATCAAGCGAGGTACGTTCCAAAACCAAATATTTTAGTGATGAAAATTTATCGTTAGATGAAAATGATTTAGATAATGAGTATAATAGACTATGTAAATTAGGACAACAAGTAATAACTAAAAACAAATCACTAAAACATATAAACAACCAATTAGAAAATAAAGTACTAGAACTTAAAATTAAAATACATAAATTAGAGAAAGGCAAAGAAATTATTGAAGAATATAAATTATGTCAAGAGCTTAAATATAAAAATGAAATACTTAGAAAAGAAATTTGTAAATTTGACAAATTTGAAAATAGTAGTAACTCACTTAAGAAAATAATAAGTATTCAAAGAATATCCGGAGACAAAACCGGTTTAGGATTTAACCCAATTGAAGCTTCATCTAGTGAAACAAAAAATGTTAAGTTTGAAAGCGAATCTAGTAAACCAACATCCTTAGAAAGACATCCCAAATACATACTCATAAATGATAAGAAAATACCTCTTGCTAGTGATGAAGAAATAAAACCGTTTTATAAACCATCTTTAAAGACCGATGTAGGATCGTCTAAACCTAAAACAAGATCTAAAACTCCACAACCCAGGAAACCAAATAATTCTTATCCTAGATCTAAAACACCTCAACCAAGAAGAAACCAAAATAAACAAAACTATAACAACCCTAGTAATCAAATGTGAAACTATCAACCAAGTTACAACCCTTGGGGAATACTACCACCTTTCATGCATCCTAGCCAAATGTTGAACATGTTTGGACCAAACAACTTTGGACCAAAGAGGCAATGGGGGCCAAATAGCTAGATCAACATTCCTTATCACTATCTTGGTGTTCTATCGCCATAGACTTTTGCAAAGTCTATTTATCATCTTGAAGATTTAGAAGACTTTCTTTTTGAAGACCGCCGGGTACGCCATTCTTTCTCTACTCATTGCCATGCGTAGATAATTTTTTTTCTTAGTTGCTTTGCTTGCGTAGATATAATTTACTTCCTTTTTCATCTTGAACATTCATATATATATATATATATATATATATATATATATATATATATATATATGTGTGTGTGTGTGTGTGTGTGCCCATAACCTAGATACGTCATTAGTTGACTTTCTGGAACTCCAGGAAATTGTTCGTTTTCGAACCTTTTTTTTCCCCTATAGCTCTTTTGAACTTTGACGTTCAACTCGAAGATCTTTTATGTCCACTATTAGAAGACTCATGATGATGAAGGGATGTGAGTCAAGTGGAACAACATAAAAGCAGAACGCCTTCTCACAAGAATACTATGGATGAAACAAACTCCTTTCGCCGACTAAAAACTATCTTCGTCATCATCTCTCAAACTCCACCTAATGATCCACCATTTACTCACTTTTTCACACTATCTATCTATCTATATATATATATATATATATATATATATATGTTTGTTCCAGAAACAAAAACCGCAAGAAATTCAAAAATCAAAGGGCGGCCACCTTAAAGATTAAGGGGACCGGCTTGTTATCGAGGGCGGTCCCCTTAATGTTTAAGGGGACCGGCCTACTGATACTTCTAAACTCGTTTTCCATCTTAAATCCTTTCCCAAACACTCCATTTGTTCATAATTTTCTCCCTCACCACTGCTGTAAACGAACCAAAACCACCAAAACCACTAAAATCCTTCACCAAATCACCAATCCGGGGTTGTTTTGCAAGGGGCAAATGCTAACCAAACGTATGACAACATCTTTTGTAAGTTTTCCAACATACATTTCTTCACATTTCATTCAATTTAGTGTCTAATCAATAATTAGGTATTTTATTAAAATTTATCTTAATCCAAATTCTAGTAAAATTGAAGTTAGGAATTGAATAACGAAATGCTTCCCATAGGATTAAAATGTAGAATTGCAACTCAAACTAAGTATAACACATCATATTGTCAAAATTTTTAATCGCCCATAAACCCTTGTTAATTTTATTCTTCAAAAAGCACATTGTTGATATAACTCTTAAAAACTATTTAAAACTTACTACATTGTAGTAGTTAAATGTTTTAAACAATCAAAACATACTTTTTAATTCTTTGTAAAAATTTTCATGAAAAGAACATGGGCGTTTGGTTCATGATCAAATTATACTTATATGAATTTATTTAAAACTTAAAACTAGCTCATTAAACTTACTAACATAATTCGAGTATATAAGTGTCATCAAGATATATAATCAATATATATATTGATGTTTTAGGCGACATTCATCTAGTTAAGGGAGCGTTTAGTTTATCTTGAAAAATACATTTTGAAAACCTAAATTCATATTTTTCCTTTTAAACAAGTTTCATTTTAGCCAAACTCGTAAGAGATAGCAAGATATATAATTTAATATATATCTAGCCAAATTTCTAAATGAATTATAATGTCAAAAGTGTTGTTTGGATAGTCTTGATAATTTATCGAACTAATTCCACAACTACATTTTGACATCGTAAGATACATTTTAAGCAAGTTAAAAATTAAAATAAAGGAACATTGTGAAACTACTTCCTAGGATATTTTTAGATCGAAGTATGCTTCCATTCCACATGTATTGCATATATATATATATATATATATATATATATATATATATATATATATATATATATATATATATATATATATATATATATATAACGTATACATGTTAATTATTATTATTATTATTATTATTATTATTATTATTATTATTATTATTATTATTATTATTATTATTATTATTATTATTATTATTATTTTTTGTTATATTGTTTAGGTGAAAATGCCTAAGACCACGGTTGGTGATGTTTCAAAAACTAAACAATACATTCCTCAAGTTTCCTCTACTCCCGGCATGTCTCCCGCCGTTGCATGTTACTACCGTCCCATCGAAAATAGAAACATTCACTAGGGTAGAATTGTCGATCCATCCTACTATGAATCCGATCAAATCGAACGGATGTTCACCAATGTCCGTCTTGATTGTCTTTACAAAATCAACGAACCAATCATTCCTCGTTTTGTCCTCGACTTCTATAGCCAAGTGACGGTGCAAACCGATCCCTATGGCCATCTTCTCATTTCTTTTATGATCCAACATTAATTCATCACTCTTACTCTTGCTCAATTTGGAAAAATCCTTTGAATCCCATACAACAGCCAAGCCATATACTCCAATGAATGGGATCTTTCCTCACTTGAATGCAATCGTCCTCAGGATGGTCCATACTATTCTGAGATTCCAAGTCCCGAAGACATTCGTCGAATGCTTGAACTAGAACGTGGTACGACTAGTCGCAAAATCAAGTCGAAGAATGTCGATATTCATGAAAATCAAATTCTTCTCAAAGAGTTAAGCCCCGACATGAAAAATTGGGAAGAACTCATTCGCGAGAATGCGTTCGGTACCGGCGGTCACCGTGATCATCTCATGGCTAGCATCGCCCACATGTTGTATTGTGTAGTTGCTGAAGAAAACTACAATCTGGCTTATCTCTTTGTCAATCGCATCATGACTGCTAAAAACACTCCTAATGCCAATCTGCCTTATGGTATGTTCCTCACTCGACTTTATCATTATGTCATGGAACACTACCAAGATCTTCGAAGTGATATCTACGTGCATATTCATCCCACTCTGAACCAACTCACTCTTGTTCGTACTCGTCGTTCTCGAAGTGACAAAGGAAAATATCGTGGTCCTTTGTTTTCCATGCCATGTGGTTCAACATCTCATTGAGGTAATGATGATGATGAGGAGGAAGACACCTCACGTGTTAGTACTCCTTCCCCCATGACCTTTGTTGATGATCTCCGTGATATTGACTATTCCGAATACCAAATTCCTCTTCCTCATGAGCGTACCGATGAACTCCTCTTTACTCGTCAAACGTCCATCATTAACCAACAACAACAAATGCATGAAAAAATTCAAGGAGGATTCAAGTCCGTAGGAAAGATGTTCAGGAAGATGATGGGCAAGAAGAAGAAGTAGAGTTGTTGATATATTGCTACTTAATAATATTATTACTCTATTAGACATTTGTGTGGTTTGCTATTTGTCCGATTTGTTCTGAAATACTTTTGTTCTTTCATGTTTATTTGTTGAATGATCCTTAGGTTTTAACTATTATCAAGCTAGGATCTTGATCATTTTTTAATGCTAATATTATGCTTCTTTTAAATTTGGCTTATAATATATTTGTTTGCATGCATGATTTGTTTATACATACTTATATTTCATCATTCCTAGAGTATATGCTTCAAAAAGAGCTTGCTGGAAACACACACTTGAAAAACCACCCATTTCTGCAAATTTTTGGTTTCTGGTCGTCTGGGAAAACACCAGATGGGCGGCCCCCTTAATTTTCCTAGGCGGTCCCCTTAATTATTAAGGGGGCCGGCCTACAATTAAGGGGACCGGCCATCTGGAACTGGGTTTACTATTTTCTTTTGCATCTTGTGACCTCTTTCTCTAGTTTCAGCTACCATTTCCTCTTTTGACCCAACTAATTTTAGAATCCTATTAAACCATTTCAAACATTTACCTAAATCAACCACTTTCATATTATAAATTTTCTCCAAACTAACAATATTCATCTCATTATTCATTATCTCTTTCAATCCAAACCACCATGTCTTCACCTAGCACCTCCATCTCTAAGGTTTCAAAGAAGCAAAAGATTGTCATCATCCCTCCGAAACAACTCTTCATTGACTTAACAAATGAAGATAACACAACCCCATCACCTCCACCTAAATGCTCATCTCCAAGTGTACCTAATGCACCATCCAAAACACCTTCTACTCATGGAATCATAATCTTTGGTCTTAGAGATGAAATTCAATATATGTTTTCATATATTGAACACTTGCTTACCAAACCACCACCACCACCAACTCCACCATCCTCACCCATTATTCCCCCACCACAATCCTCACCCATTTCTCCATCATCAAAATCATGCTCTCCAAATTAAGCATACGATATGCTTAATAAATAAAGTCTTCACCACCCTTTTGCTTGCAAGCTCTATGAAGCCCATGTACTCTTTGCATGATGGAATATTATTCTTGTTGTTAGTTTATGTAGTAGCTATCCTATTTGTAATCTTTCTTGATGCTACTTGTATTGTTGTGTCTTGACACAACTTTTGCTTTAATATGAATGCTTCTTTTTAATCATGCTTATTTATATTCTTGTCACCTTATATATATTTGCATGTATATACTCGTGCTTCTAATATTTTTGTCTTGCAAGCATTCCATAGCTCGTCTCCTTGGTGCCTCCAAATGAGGGGGAGTACACATCAAGGGGGAGTTTTTATCTCGTCAATATTTCACGGTTGAAATTTGTCGGCATAACCTTTTTGATTCTACAAAAAGGGGGAGAAGTAAATATAAACTCACTAAAATACTCGTTTAAAAAAAACTAATTTTTGAGTTAATGAGTTTAAGTTTTGTAATCATCAAAAAGGGGGAGATTGTTGATATAAATAATGTTTAAAAACGTTATTAATATTTCTCAATAACTCTATGTTTTGATAATCACAAAATGTAAACTAAATTAAGTCAAGATTATGACGTAAACAAGTATTTAGTAACAAATATTTACTTCGACAACTAATATCACTTAAGGTATGCATAAACTTAGCATCTTATGCATTGCATGATCAAAGGAAGCCTTTTCTTAACACATAACATTTTATAAAATGACATTAACATTTTATAAAATGACATTAACATTTTATATATATTACTAAATCGTTTTTGGTATTGTTTTATTAAACTACAAAGATATGATTTCAAAATTCCAACCAAAAAGGGCAAGTTTTATCCAGAAAAACCTTCCCCACTAATGGACAAGAAAATCCAACGTTCTGGAGGGGCGGCCCCCTTAATTCATAAGGCGGCCCCCTTAATTATTAAGGGGACCGGCCCCTAATTAAGGGGACCAGCCACGCTCCAAAACAGTAAATCTTTCCCCTTTAAATACTGGTTCATTCCACAGAATTTTCTCACCTTTTTGCACCCAAAATCTTCTGATCTAATCTCCATTTCTATCTCAAAAATCCTTTGATCATATCATTCATAAGTCTTTGTTTCTAAGTGATCAAAAGCTTCATCCACTCAAGTGCAAAAAGAAGAACACTCCTCTACATCCATTAAATTGTAGTAGTGTTGTGATTAGTTAGTTTCATCTTGTAGTAGTGCTAGATACTTGTAAAGTGTTGTGTGAATTTGTTGATTGTAGATACTAGGTGTGTTGTAAAGTAGTGTAGTTGTTGTGATTTAGTTGTGCATAGAAGAAGGTGTGAAGTAGACAAGAAGAAAAGGTGTGAAGCTATCTTGAAGAAGTTGTGAAGGTGTCAAGAAGGAGTGAAGTCTTGAAGAAGTTGTGAGATTGGTTCTAGCTACGATTAGAACTCGACATTTAGCTTAGTGTCGTTAATAGGTGTAAGCCAAGGTGTGTAAGGTTTATCCACCATAAGGAGTTTGTTGACATAGTGAAGAAAACTCTCGAGTGTGGTACTCGGGGAGTGGCGTAGGGCAAGGAAGGTGTCCTTGTAGCCGAACCACTATAAATTCGCGTGTTGTGGTTTGATCTTTCTAACTCTATCTTTTCTTCATTCTATTTCAATACTTTCATTATTAGATTAGTCTTGCTTGTATTTGTTGATACTTGAATTCACGTAAGATCGAATCGAAATTTTTTATAAGTTACAAAAGATTTTGAAAATAAATTTAAAAATGACGTAAAACTATTCAACTCCCCTTCTAGTTTTCCACAATCCAGAATACAAACACCTTCGAAAGCTCTTTAGATACCGTAAGATATTTGATCAAGAAAATTAACATACAAAGTAAAATAATTTAGTGAGATATTTGACGACAATTTTTTCATCTACTGAATCTATATCCCAGATTCAGCTTGACAGAGGGACTAAAGTTCTAAATTCACTCATGTTCAACCTAGAAGAAGTTCCGATAATTGAAACATGTCTGCTTGGAGCATTTTGTGCTACTCAAATTCATATCAAAATCCTAAGGTTTAAAAACATGCAACTGAAACTCAACATACCTTTTTGGATTTCTATACCTTTTTAATCACAACTTTAATAGAAAGAGAAAAATAAAAATCAAACTTTCGATTGTACAGATTACTGATATGTTTACCCAGCTACTTTGGCTTAAATAACAAAACCAATCATTCGTTTAGGAAAAAATATATTACCTGCTCTAAAGTTCTCTGTGTTCCATGTTGCACACTGATGAGTGTGTAATACTCATCATTTTTACCTATTCTGAGCTGCCAAAACATCTAAAAACACTCATAATTGCATCAAAATACTGAAAATATCCCAGGAATGTGTTTTATATATTTCAGATGCAAAATAATCAAAAATAAATGAAAAATAAACAAAGTTTGCATAATTGGCAGTTTCAGTCCATCATCTTTCAAAAGTTGTCAAATCTTGTCCCTGGTTATTCTAAAAACTTAAAAAAGTCACCAAAGGTCCTTTTAAATCACAAAATGACATATTTAGTCCTTTGGTACAAAGTTTCACAAAATTGCAAGTTTAGTCCCTGCACTTTGAAAATTGACAAAAATGGTCCCTGGGATATTAAAACTTTGAGAAAAACAAATTTTGTCCTTGTACTTCTCATTTATGGCAGGAATGGTCCTTGGTTGCAAAGTTTGGTAAAATTACAGATTTGGTCCCTGAAGTTTGGAAAGTTGACAGAAATGGTCCCTAGACATTCAAAAAATGGAAATTATTAACACAGGTCCTCATAATATTCTCACTTGGCAGAAATTACCCCCATGAAATACTTTGGAAAGATGCCAAATCTAGCCCCTCAAAATTCAGAATATTACAAAATTGGTCCTTGTGTTAAATCTACACCAAACCGGACCCCTTAATATTAATAATCCCAAACACCAAGTCCAATCCATATAACACCCCAGCCCACTCCCTTTTTCTTGGCCCAAATAAACAAAAGCCCGCCCAAAACACCCCTTTGATATCAAAAGGCAGGGTCAACTTTGACCCTGTGGTCAAACCAGTCAAACAACCATCTCCTTCCCTCCCCCACACCACTTGTCCATCAAATCCCCCCCCACCCCACCATCCCTATCTAATCCACCACCCAAACCACCACTATCACCTAAAAAGACAACCACAATTAATGCTCCCCCTCCAATTGGTATAAAACAGAAGCAATTTGCAAATTATAATTTTGGCACCAAAACACGTGGCGAGAAATTGGAGGTCTATCAGTGATCCAACGGTTCAAGATTGATGTGGGATTTGTTCAGAAGACCCAGGGAACCCTAATGGAGGCCTATAAATAGAAGAGAAGAACAAGAAGAATGTGTTAGCTTAATTTTAATAATTTTAGATCGTTTAAGTTATTTTTAAACTTTCCTTGTGTAATTTAGCTCTAAATTAGTGTAATCTCTGTTTTCAGTGTATCTTTAAGGTTTCTTATTAATAAAAATCAAGTTTCAAGTTAGAATTTAGTTTGTGCAATTTTAAATTGATTTCAATTTTCTATTTAAGCTGTATTGTAGTTGTTATTAGATTCCATGGACTCTTAGGCTAATATAAGCTCCCAGAAAGCTTAAGTAAGCTTTTAGAAACCATAAAACACTGCTTAGAAATAAGAAACTCAAAAACACAAAAAAAAAGTCAAAGAAAGTCAACATTTGCAGGTTTATGAAGATGAAAGCTGGAGCAGGGTAAATATTGGATGGCCCTGGGTTAGTGGTCTTGTGGGAGACCTATAGGATTGGTTTCATGGTCCTTGGTTCATGGTGTTAGCAGGAATGCATATTGTAAGCCCTTAAAAACTCATTTCTGTGTTGTTACTATAGCATTGCTTATTTCATTGCTCTTTTAGCTTTTCTGTGTTTATTTAGTGATAAGTAGTGATATAATTGCTTAAAATCAGTACCTTGTTAATTAGTGATCATAGTTGTTCTAATTTCATAAATAGGGAGTCAAATTAGTATATATAGTAATCTTGTTCACTTGTTGTTGTTTTCTATGTTCAAGTGTTCATTTAGGCTTAATATATCATAATAAGTTGTCTTGGATCAGTTTCATTAGACCTAACATCCATTTGCTTCACAAATTACAAAACAGACCAAGTTTAAGGTGTGTTTGGATCAGGGTAATCCTAGGTGTTGTAGTCTATGAGTGTTGTTGTTCTCTTTTGACACAAGTCACTTAGGACCGCTTTAGCTCAAAACAACCATAATAATCAGGTCCTGTTTGATAAAAATTCAAAATCACATTCAAATAGGTCTAATTAACCCTCTGTGTTGGATTAAGTGTGGCTTATGCCCCAAATCCATTCACTTATGAGTGGTGTAGCTTAATTTAGTCTCATATTGGCTTAATTAATCAATTTCAATCAGAAAACCAAGATCAAAGTTCATCTAAGTCAACTTAAGACTTCTATTTCAAAAAGTGAAAATTGCCTTTGTTTCAGAAAACCAAAATTTGGAAGATTATTTGTGATTTTTGTGTTTAGTTTGAGACTAAGATCTTTTCAGAAGTTAAAGATTGTCACTTAGTGTTCAAGTTCCCGTAAACAGCTTATTTTTAAGATTTTTGTATAAGTTTGTGCAAGAGCTTAAAGTGACCTGCAGGGCAAGTACATGCCCTGCACCAGGGTAATTGACCCAACTTCATTAGCTATTTGTGACTCAACCAGTGGGACCCACCCATAGCTTATTGGCTTTTTGGAAAGCGTAGTAACCTTTTTTGATAGATGAGAGCTTATTTTGACGTCTTGAGCTTATTTGATAGGGCTGCTACCTCCATTAAGTTTGACTAGTTCCTGAGTTAACACTGATCACTCAGTGTGTAACCCCAACTTCCAAGGCTTACCCAGAGCTCATTAATAAGCCATAAGCCCTGCTTATTAGCTTATTGTGAAGCCTTCCAGTCCCTTTTCAAGTTTCAAGTTTCTATTTGGACCTCTGAGCTTACCTATGGACCCCACAGAGGTCCAAAATCCTTGAGTTTGGCCTGTTTTGGTCTCATAGCCACTTAAGTACTTATTTGCTTACAAATAGCTTTTCCAGAGTGCTTCTTTGTTCCATCTGGCTTATTTCTAGTGTGTAATCATCTGTGTATGCTTATTTGTCATTTCCTTGCTTTTTTCAACATTGCAATAAGTCCTAATAAGCTTATAAGCCAACTGTTAAGGAAAAGGGGGTGCACATAGCTTATTTTTAAGCTATTGTAAAAGTCATTTCCCAAAAGTTTCTCATTTTTAGCTTATTAAAATTTGTCAAAAAGAAAAACTACAAAAAAACCAAATATACAGTTAATGATAGCTTCTATTTAATAGATTCTATCTTTTTCATTTTTCTTTTTAGCTTATTAATAAGCAATTCATCATTTTCATGATTTTCTTAATTTCCTGTCTCTTTTAATTATTTTCAATAATTTTCTTAGATTTTTCTGTTAGCATTAAAAATATGTATTATGAAGTGATGGTCATTCTCATATTGTAACTTTGTGTCGTTTGTTAAGATTAGTAATAGTTTAGTCATTGGGCCTTGGACTTGGTAACCTAATATGTTATTAGTTATGTTTCATAAGCCTTTATAATCCAACCATGTAACCAAGTCCAAGCCCAAGCCCATCAAAGCCTATGTATGGAACTATAAAAGGCACCTTACCTCTCATTTGTAAGGTGTGCTTGTGTGTGTTTTATGTGTGTTTTTAATAAAAGTTCTCTTCATCTCTTATCTCTATTTTATACATCTTAACGCCACATATCATACATCAAGTCACCATCTTTACTTCATCTAGTCATTGTATTTGTGTTAAAGTTGATATATCTAAGGTCCTACAAGTGGTATCAATCGCCTAACAATGATTTAGGAGTGTGTGGAAATCGTTTTCATCAAACTTTCTCTTTAAAAGTTTCGTTTTTTATGTAAAAACGTGTACTTTTTCATTAAAAAGTTTTGATTTTTACGTGTTTTAGTGTTAAAGTTGTTGGTTTTATTGAAGTTTTAGTGATTCTAAGTGTTTTGGGAAAGATTTGATCATTTGAAACAAGTGAAAAAGGAGTTTTTGGGTGAAAAAATCGTATTTTTGAAGTTTTCTGGTCATCCTACGCGTAACTTGGGTGAATAGTACGAATCTACAGCTGTGAACAGTACTTTCTGTCCTTTTTACGCATAAGATTTGGTCAATACCCTTTTCTTACGCGTAATTTTAGTCAAAACCCTGTTTTTACGCGTTACTTGAAGTCTACGCGTTAAATCCTACGCGTAAGTTCCATTTCTACGCATAAGTCAGATCTTACGCATAAGATTTAATCTTACGCGTAAGTTTCAGAATTCTACGCATAACTTCATCAAAGGTCTTCTCTTCGTGCTACGGTGACTCAGTACTTCCCTGACTTGGATAAGTTTGTGGAATACTTCGACACGGGATATCTTTCAAGCTTGGATAAGTTTGAGAGATCAATTTGGTTGAAAAAACCTTACGCGTAACAATTCTTACGCATAAACTCTAAGTTTACGCGTAAAATCATAGTCTACGCATAAACATTACTGTTTACGCATAACTTAGATCTTACGCATAACTTACAGGTTACGCATAACATCTTACGCGTAAGATTATTCAAGGTTTACGCGTAAAATCAAGCTTTACGAGAAGAAGGACACGTTGAATTATCTAAAGATCATTCAAGCCCAGCTTCGAGGCCCAAATCCACTCTGAACGGAAGTTATTGAGGTTTTAAGGTTTCAGATCAAATTTTTCACCATAAAAACTTGCATCAACTTACACTAAACACTACTCCTACTTCGTTGGAACGATTCAAGAATCAACTTTATCAATCTAGACTTCATCAATGGCTACCCAACAAGATATTCATGCAGCCGGTGCGGAAAACCGACCTCCAATGCTTGAAAAAGGTGGATATCTCCCATGGACAAGCCGCATGCTTCGTTACATCAAAACAAAGCCTGATGGTAAACTAATGATCAACTCCATTACAAATGGTCCATTCAAGCCAAGACAAGTTCAAATTGAAGGTAATCCAAATGCAACACCTCCTACTCAACCATTTGTGCGTGAACAAACCGAAGCAGATTACACAGAGGAAGACAAGAAGCAGATCGCCGCTGATGATATGGCAATGCATTTAATCCAACTTGGATTACCACGGGAAATCTTTGCTGCGGTCGACAGCTGTGAAACTGCTTATGCTATGTGGGAACGTGTTAGAAGGATATGTCATGGAACAGAGATTGGACAACAGGACGTTGAGAACAAACTTCTTACTGAATGGGAGAATTTCACATCCACTAAAGGTGAACAGATTGAATCTTACTACACAAGGTTTTGCACTTTGATGAATGAGTTAATCAGAAACAAGTTGACACCTCGAACAATTGCAACAAACATCAAATTCATCAATAACCTTCCAGAAGAATGGGGTCGTTATGTTACAATTGTAAATCAAACAAAGGATTTACATAAGGTGAATTATGATCAACTCTATGACTTTTTGAAGCAAAACCAAGCTGAGGCTAATGAAGTAAGGAAAGAAAGATTGGCAAAGAATCATGATCCTCTCGCATTAATTGCTACTACACCAACACCGCTACCAGTGAACACACAACAACCATCATCATCTTCCACTCACAACTACATGCAACCATCATACATTCAACAACCAACACCGGTCTACCAACAACAGTTCTACCCACAGCAACAACAACATGTTATTCCACAACAGCAATACCAACAATTCCAAGAACCAGAATTTACTGAAAATGATGAAGCTACTGCAGCATTGACCCAAGCGTTTGCTTTTCTGTCAAAGGCATTCCAAGGACGCTATTCTACACCAACTAACAACAACCAAAGGATTTCATCGAACACTCGCAATAAGCAGATTGCTCAGCCGAGTTTCAATATGGGCAACGGAGGCCAAATGGTTGGAGTTTATGGGAATCAGCAAGGATATGCAACTGGAATTAACATGGGGAATCAGAATATGCTGAATGCAGGGAATCAGAATGCAGGAAATCAGTATGGTCAGTATGCAGGGAATCAGTTGGGTCAGCTTGTTGGAAATCAGAGGGGTCAGAATGTTGGTAATCAGGCAATGGGTAATCAGAATAGAAATGTTGCAGCTCCAGTAGTTGGGAATTTGGGAAATATGAATCAAGGTAATCCGGTAAAGTGTTTCAACTGCCAGGGTGTAGGTCATATGGCAAGGAACTGTCCTACTAAGCCAAACAAGAAAGATCTAGCATACTTGCAGAAAGCAGTAATGTTGGCACAAAAGGCAGAGGCAGGATTTCAGTTGAATGCAGAGGAGAATGATTTTATGGCTCTTATGGATGACATGGAAGATAGAGAAGATATCGATGCGAACTGCATATTCATGGCGAATCTTCAGGAAGCTAAGTATGACACGGATTCTGACACACTTCCTGTTTATGACGTCAATGCAGTCTCTGAGGTATCACAATTCAACACATGTCACAATAATGATATATTTGATATGTCTCCTCATGAGGAACAGCATTTTGAGAAGCAAGCACCTATTTATGATACATCCCTGGACACGCCAAGTAGTAGCAATACTCCTTCAGCAACTCCAGATGTGAATCATAATGGAGGCTTCGTTTCACAGCATGCTGAGAATGATGAGGAAACACGTGCTTTGTTTGAATCATTATTGAATAATTGTCGTATTGAAATTGAGAATGTGAAAAAGGTCAATCGCGATGTTAAGGCCGCGAATGTTAAATTGACCGCTGAGCTTGAGAGTTACAAAGAAAACGTTAAAGCTTTTGAATTTCATAACAAAAGATTGTCTGAATTAGAAACTGGTTATCAAAATTCCGTTTCAAGAGAAAAACAATTGCAACTCAAGTTTGACACACTTGATGTTAATTCTTTCAAAAAGATAAAATCTTTAAACGCGGAAATTTCTGATTTACAAAACCAACTTTCTAAACAAAAATCAGCTTATACCAATCTTGAAAAAGAGAGGGACGAGCTGAAAAAGGACTTTGCAAAGAAAGAAGACAAACTTTTGGCAGAAATCGTAGAGTCAGAACACATGATTGCTCACTTAGAAGAATTGGTGGTTAAGTCGGGTCAGTCAAGTCAAACAATGAAAATGATTTCAAATCAAACTAATCCGGTTTACCATACGAAACATAAAGTGGCTCTTGGTAACAACACCCCAGTAATCTCAAGAAAGCTCAGCAAGAACAGAATGTTTTGTATAATGGTAATATGATTTACACCAAACATGATCCTCCCGTCGTTCGGGATTCTGTGCAAACGATAGAACATGTCGAAGAGAGCATTTCTAAAATGAAACAAAAGGATTTGAAACCCATTGATTACAACAAATTGAACAAACTTTCGGGAATTACTTTTGTTCCACAAAAAGAACCATCTGTGTTTTCCATAAAACGACCATTCGCAAAAATGTTTTCTAAGAAAGTAATTGTTTCCAAATCTCTTTCAAAAATGGAACAAATTTCTTCTAACAACACTTTTAATACAAGTGAGGCTAGAGAAATTTTGGATGACGTTAAAAAGAGAATTCAAGAACTTCAAAATATTGTTGCTTCTAAAACTACAATCGATATTAACAACTGGCATTCCAGTTTTCATATTGAGCAGAAAAAAGTTTTTGAAAACGAAATTACTATCCCACTGAATAACATCAGTGCGAGGGTAATTCATTTTGAACGTGCTTTCTTAAAAGAAACGGCCGACTTTGTCAAGGACCACAAATCCCTGGTAAACGAAACTAATGATACTCGTGAAAACATGAATGTTTTGGAAAACCTAAATGATTCTCTCTTCGAAGCTGTTATGACCACTGACATTATGTCCATCATTTTACAAACATATTCTGTTCAAGACGATGAAAGACTGAGAGCTGAGACCTCTGCAATTGTTTCAAAATATGAAAATGCTCTTATAAAGCTTGAAAAAGAAAATGTGTCATATTCTAAACAACTTGATCGAAAAAAGGAAGAATGCAAGTATGACAAACTGTCGTATGAGCGTGCTTTCAAGAACATGAAAGAGCAAAATGATCTTTTGAGGGCTCAGCTTGAAAGTCAAAAAAGGAAGGGTGAGGAAACTAAGTTTGCAAAACCATTGACTTCGGAGAAACCAAATGTTTCAAACAGGGTTCAAAAACCAAAGATGTCAATTTCAAGGTTTGCTCCAAAAGTCGATGAGAAAAAGAATTTGACAAAACCAGTCACTCCAACACCCTTGCACAAGAAAAGTGAAAATGACAAGATTGTTGATAAAGGAAAAGCGGTTGTCGAAACACCAAAAGTGATAGCACCTGGCCTTTTTAGGATTAGTCCCACTAATGCGTCTGCCTCCACTTCTAAGACAAATGCGTGCAAAAAGGATAATTCTAAAAAGTCTAGTGATGCTAAAAAGGACAACAATATAAATCCTAATGTGTGTGCCTTACCTTCTACAGGATTAGAATGCACCTCTAGGAGCAGCAGACTAAAGCCTAGGAGCAATACAAGGAACAATAGAGTCTCGCCTGTTTCTACGAGTAGTAGCAAGAATAAAGTTGAAGAAGTAGAAGAACACCCTAGGAATTTATCGCTTTGTAATAAGAAACATGATTCATCTGAATGTAATGTCGAAAGTATTGGTTCTAATGCATGTAATGACTCTGTTTGTTTCATATGCAAGAAATGTTTAATTAATGATGTTCACGATGAATGTGTTTCTAAGAATGTGAATGTTTCGCCTAAACAGAAGTATGTTCCAAAGGGAACTAGTGCTAGATCCAGATCCATAGAACGATTAGTTGCACGATTTAGGACTACCACTATTAGTCGAATGCCTAGGAACTACCTTAAGTTTTGTATGTGGATACCAACGGGTAGAGAGTTCACTCTTCAGAACGGCAAATTAGAATTAGCTCAAGCTAAACAAGTAGCAACTGTCTATGAGTGTGATTTAGATTTTACTCCTAACCCCATGGAACCAAATTCAAAACGGTTTCCAAATACAAACTCTTCTGTTCTTGGCAGGTTATCGAAATATGTCTTTGGATCGTCGACTCGGGTTGCTCCAAGCACATGACCGGGAATTTAAAGCTGCTGATCAATTTCGTCTGGAAATTCATGGGAACTGTACGCTTTGGAAATGATCATGTAGCAGCTATTCAGGGTTATGGAGATCTTCAATTTGGGAATTTTTTAATCACTCGAGTTTACTACGTCGAAGGGTTGGGACATAACTTGTTTTCAGTCGGGCAGTTTTGTGATGCAGATTTAGAAGTTGCATTCAGGAGAAACACGGTTTTTATAAGAAATTTGGTTGGTGATGATCTTTTAACTGGTAATCGTGGTACAAATTTGTATGCTATCGACATCAACCAAATGGCTTCTACATCACCAATTTGTCTTATGACAAGGGCAACCGAAACTAAGTCCTGGCTGTGGCATAGACGTTTATCCCATCTCAATTTTCACACGATCAACAAGTTAGCCAAAGACAACATCGTCACCGGACTTCCTAAGTTCAAATACACCAAGGAACACCTATGTCCATCATGCGAACAAGGAAAAAGCAAAAGAGCATCATATAAACCCAAAACCGTACCTAGTTCGGAAGCAAGGTTACATATGTTGCACATGGACTTATGAGGCCCAATGAGAGTTGAAAGCATTAATGGGAAGAAGTATATTCTTGTTATTGTCGATGATTATTCAAGATATACATGGGTAAAGTTTCTGAGGTCTAAAGACGAAGCACCAGGTACCATCATCACCTTTCTGAAGCGTATCCAAGTTCTACTTCAAGCTCCAGTAAGGATTGTAAGAACAGATAATGGCACAGAATTCACTAATCAGGAGTTAAGAACCTACTTTGAAGATGTTGGAATAACACACCAAACATCAGCTGTTAGAACTCCACAGCAGAATGGGGTAGTTGAAAGAAGAAACAGAACTCTTGTGGAAGCTGCTCGCACAATGCTGATCTTTTCTAGTGCACCACTATTCTTATGGGCTGATGCTGTTGCCACTGCTTGTTTCACTCAGAACCGATCCCTAGTACATCCAAGATTCAATAAAACCCCATATGAGCTAGTGAACAACCGTAAACCTGACATTTCTTTCCTTCACGTGTTTGGCGCTTTATGCTATCCGACGAACGACAGAGAAGATCTAGGAAAGTTGAAAGCTAAGGGTGATATTGGAATCTTCATTGGATATTCAGAAAACTCGAGGGCATTCAGGGTGTATAATAGACGTCTAAAAAGGATAATGGAGACGATGAATGTGAAGTTTGACGAAATTTCACAAATGGCTTCTGAGAGATACGCTCTAGAACCCGCGCTTAATCCGATGGCTTCTAATCATAACGGATTAGGACCCGCACCAAACCAGCAGACTTCTGGACACATCAGTTCAGGACTCGTGCCTCAAGGAGCTCAGTCAACAAACACGGACAAACCTTCAGAACAAGAACTGGAAAATTTCTTCGAGTTAATGTTTGATGAATATTATGGTGGAACTTCGACAAATGCATCTCAACAACATTCCGCTGCACCCGCTCAAAACCATCAACCACCACCACCATCACAAGATGCATCTACAACAGTTGAAGCTGAAGCACCAACAACCTCAACATCATCAACATCTACTCAAGCAACTCCAGTTATTGAATCTGTTCTACCAAGAGTTGATGAGCAAAATCAAACTACAAACTTTCAAGAAGAACCTACAAATAATTCAAACGATGTTGCGTTAGAAGAAGAAGAAGAAGTATTTGAAAACCCGTTTGCATCAGACTCTGCTGAATCTTCTTCAAGGTTACAAGAACCATCTAACACACATTCGTTCAACCAAAGGTACCCTTCTACGTTTCAATGGACAAAAGACCATCCGTTAGTACATGTTATTGGTGATCCTTCAATGCCAGTTCAAACGAGGAGACAACTTGCCACTGATCTCGAATTGTGCATTTACATTTGCTCAATAAGCACCAAAGTACCTAAGAACATTCGGGAAGCAATGGCAGAAAACCCATGGATTGAAGCGATGCAGG